>CAEGAF010135862.1:0-31216 GCA_903067075.1 Micropoecilia bifurca | reverse complement strand
CATGAGGACAGAAACCTCTTCTGCTTTAGTCCATGAGGACAGAAACCTCGTCTGCTTTAGTCCATGAGGACAGAAACCTCGTCTGCTTTAGTCCATGAGGACAGAAACGTCGTCTACTTTGTGAGGCTGATTCTTGTGTTTTACTCCACAACTTGGGCCATTAGCTGAGCTAATTCTGCCATTATTTCTGTGAACTTTGACCCTCAGGGAGCCCCAAATGACTGGTGATTTTCTGTTTTCCCCTGGT
Source organism: Micropoecilia bifurca (assembly GCA_903067075.1). Taxonomy (NCBI): domain Eukaryota; kingdom Metazoa; phylum Chordata; class Actinopteri; order Cyprinodontiformes; family Poeciliidae; genus Micropoecilia; species Micropoecilia bifurca. The sequence continues at coordinate 30,969 of CAEGAF010135862.1, read as the reverse complement.
AGCTTGCTGCTTCGACCTGCTCTGACCGGATGTTGCTTCCTCTTCAGGGAATCGTTCTTTTCCCCTGTCGCTACATGCTTGTTCAGGCGGACGGAGCTTCCTTTGTAATCCGAGTGTGTTTTGTTTTTATATCCGATCTAATATTGATCCTCCAACGTGATTGGGTTGTGGATCTGATCATGAATTAGCCGCGTTCAGCTGCATCTCATCAGATCAGGATGTTTTCACCTAATTAGCTGTGTGTCATGCATGCATGGCGGATCAGAACCTGCAGGTTCTTCCACTCACCAGGGCGATGGAGAACCGCTCCTCCAGCTCCGCCGGGTCAGGCATTGGCAGTCGGACCGGGGCGGCTCTGGACCGGATCACGGCCAGCTGGCTCTCCATGCTCTCTGTGTTCCCCATAACAGACACACACACTCTCACACACACCGAGGCAGACGAGCGGCCACACCGGACGCAGCGAACACACCCACCCGGACCGCCGCGCTCACACACACAGCAGCAGGAACATGTGGTCGGCCATCACGGACGGAGGCGGCTGGAGGCCCGGGATGCTCTTCCTGTCCTCGAACGATGAAGATCCCCTCCTCCTCTTCCTCCTCCTGTCTGCCTCTTTGTCTCTTGCAGGCAGCGATGCTGCTGATGCTGCTGATGCTGATCCAGATGAAGCCCGGCTCTGCAGCCGTGTTGTTGTGTGTTTGGATGAAGTGTGTGTGTGTGTGTGTGTGTGTCGCAGATGAGCCGGTTAATCCTCCCCCTTGCCTCCCCCACACCAAGAAAGAAAAAGAGTCTGCCTCCCCCTCTTTGTCTCTCTCTCCCCCAGAGCCGCCGTCCGTGTGGAGCTCGCTCGACCCTCCCTGCTCAGACAATGAACCTTCTGCCGCCCAGGCCCCGCCCCTTTGGCCTCGCTGGGGGGAGGTGGATAATCTGACTCTGGATCAGCTGCTGCAGCTTTCATTCATCACATCCATCAGGCTGCCTGCTCAAAGGAGCACGGTCCAGAACCGGCTCGGTTCTGATCTCATTAAAACATCCAGAGGTTCTGATGGGCCGGGCGTCGTTTTTACTCCAGATTAAACTTAAATTTATGTTAAATTTAATCTCGTCTTCAGATTAAAACCTGAAAAATTAACTGATTAAAAGAAATTAAAGAGTTTTGACGGCGGAAACTCCTGATGTTCTGTGGAACAGCGCCCTCTGCTGGAAACTCACTAAACTAACAAAACACTGAATGCACCGTCCACTTTATTAGGTACACCATTTATCAACTAAATATTTAGCAACAGCTTAAATATTAACTAAAAAAAAACTTTGCAAGTTAAAAATAAGTTTGAAGCTATATATCTACTTAGTAACCTAAAGATGTAGTTTAGAAACTAAATATTTAGCGTTGATCTGAGCATTTAGTTAGGAAGTTAAATATTAAGTTTCAAACAAAATATTTATCTTCATAAATATTTATTTTGAATTGGCTAAATTGTTAGCTCTCAGCTAGCTAAACATTTATTAAGTTAAACATTTAGCTACATGTCTAGCAAGCAATCAAAATATTTAATATATGGAAAGCTCAATATTTTATTATTAAATATTCCATTTCTAATTTAGTTCCATAAATATTTAGTTCTGAGTTGGTAGATAATTATCAACATATTTAGTATGAAACTAAATATGTTTATCTGAACTAAATATTTTTCTTGCTAAATATTTAGCATGGAAATTAAATATTTTTGGCCAAATAAATATTCATATAAAAACTTTACATTTCAGATTTAGATTTCAGCAGCAACATCTTGGATCTTAATGAAACGAACAAATGTTTGCATTCTGATGGTTCTGGAAGTTTCCATCATATTTTATTTCCTCTTCTGGTTCTGGTCCAGAGCCTTAAGCCTGCAGTGTTCTGGTTGAGCAGCAGAGGGCGTCGCAGCAGGACTCAGAGCCTCCTGGATGCTGCGGCTCTGCGGCGGCTCTCTGCGGTGTCGCCATGGGAACGCTGCTCTCCCTGCCTCCCGGCTGCCGATCCGCCGCGGCGGCTTTGAAGGAGCCTGGGGAGGTTCCAGATGAGGATGAGGAGAAGACGAAGAGGCGCTCTGTGCTGCTTCAGGCGCTGCGCTGCAGGAAGCGGCTGGCGGTGCTGGGATCCAGGGGAAAGGCCCCTGAGGGCCCCAAGGTCAGAGCGCGGCACCGGCAGGAGGAGCAGATGTGCATCAGGAGGCTGGTGGTTCAGGTCGGTACCGGCTCTGGTCAGTCAGGAACCAGAACCTCGTCCCGTCTGATAAGTCTTCTTCTTCTTCTGCTGTCTGTAACCCGCAGGCCTCCACAGGCGAGCTTCTTCGCTGTCTGTCCGACTTCCTGCGCCGGCGCTGCGTCAAGCTGAAGGAGTTTCCGTCCAATCGGATCGTCGTCTGGCTCAGGAACGTGGAGCGAGCGCTGCTGCTGCACGGGTGGCAGGTCAGGGTTCTGGTTCTGAACCGTTTGTTGTTTATCGGACCTTTGAGTCCAATCTATTGTGTTCCACAAGTTTCTGAGCTCCACAAGTAAAAAATGTCCACAAAAAATTGTTTCAATTTTGAGATTAATTTGAGAAATGTTCTAAAAAATTTCTGAACTCCAAAAGATCTCAGAAAATTTTAATGTTTTTCTACAAAATTCTTTTGATTTTGATAAAATTTTTTGTCTTTTTCTATCTACAATAGCATTAATAGGCTGTCGTACGTTTATCTGTTTGCAGCATTTCTTACTTCTTGTTTGCTGCAAGTTTCCACCATTTTGCTCCTGTTTCCATCTTTCTCCGGTTGACCATCGTTCTCTCCGTCTCTGCAGCATCAGGGCTTCCTCAGCCCAGCCAGCCTCGTCTTCGTCTACCTGCTCTGCAGAGACGCGGTGGACGAGGACACGGCCTCGGAGCAGGAGCTCCACGCCACCTTCCTCACCTGTCTCTACCTGGCCTACTGTTACCTGGGCAACGAGATCTCCTACCCCATGAAGCCGTTTCTGGTGGAGTCGAGCTGCGACGTCTTCTGGGAGCGAGCGCTGGAGGTCATCGAGCGTCTGAGCACCGACATGCTGCGCCTCAACGCCGAGCCACGATTTTTCACAGAGGTTTTCCAGGACCTGAAGAGACACGGCGGCGCCGGTGAGACCCAGAGCACAGGAGGCCAAGGGATCGATGATCTGGACTGAGACAGCCCGACTCGCCAAGGGTTGATGCAACTTCCTCTTTAAGGTTCCCTTGGAAACCACACCAGAGCGGTTCTGACTCACCAGAACCTCCTCAGGTACAAATGGATCCAGACGAAGATGAGGACGAATCCATCTCTGGGCTTCAGGACATTTTCAGCTGGTTTGGTTCTTTCAAACTGAATTGGGTCAAACAATCCAAACCAGCTGAAAACTTGTTCCCCTCCTGGCCTGTGGGGGCGCTGCACAAACAACCACTGAAGGATACGAAACTGAAGACACTGAGAGAAACTTCCTTCTTCACCAAAAGGAACCAGATGGAGAGGCGTCAGATTTTAGCGGTTATTAGTCTTTGGCTGCATTGTAGTCCACTCCCTGCTTGTGAAGCGCTCTCCAGTCCACTTGCCGTTCACATTAGAACTGAATCCAGACCAAGGATTGATAATCCATTTTCACCTCCCCAAACAAACCGGACTTTGACTAGGCCAACGGACTGGATTCGGATTAAAGCGGATTAAACAGGGCTGGTGTGAATTCAGCACAAGATTACAATGGATTACAATAGAAGGTCAAAACCTGAAGAACAAAACTATTTACCCAAACAAACACAGATCTGTGAAAACTATGCAGTAGATTTATTTATTTTTATAGCATGTTAGCTTAGCATAGCTTAACTGTATACAACTCTATTTTTATCACTGCTATGCTAACTGATTTATCAACTTCAAGTGAACCATTGAACCGTTATAGTCTGCTTAATTAAACAACTGTTTAATTACCTCTTTTGCTCCTTTATGAAGTTTTTTTCCCCCTTATTTTAATCATTATTTACGTCATGGTTTAGCAATGCTTTAGTAAAATAAACTTTTTTTAAGTTACTACATTTCCATTTAAAATAATTTTAATAATTATTTCTAAGTAGCTGTTCTTTACCTTGAGGCCTGTATATTTGTTTTATTAGTAAAACTCCATCTCTAATGTTAAACAAGTTCAAGATTAGCAGTAACTGTAAATTTTTGCTAGACAATGTCAAACATTGAGAAGTTTTAATTATTATCAAATGTTATCAAACACGGTGTTTTGAAGCTAAAAAACATCTGAAATATACAGAGAATTGGTTAATTTAAAGTTAGAACTAAGTTTCACACAAACACAAAGACTCTAGCATAAATGTTTGGCTGTTGAACTGGACCGTCCACGGTCGCTATCAAGCTAATTTTCCATTAGCATCTCCTCAAATCTTTCTGATAAACATTAAATTATCGAGACACATTAAAACATACCTTTATCTTATCTTTTTTAATTCTTTCTCTTTATTGTCTCTCTCCCTGAAGTATTTCGTCCTTTGTTACAATTTTTTGCTTCCACCCCGGACCCTCAGCAGCCGCTAATAAAAAATAATGCATTATCAGGGCTGTAGTTCCTATTATAGCCCCCAGAGGGCGGAAAAACTCCTTTCTGAATATAAACATGAGTTTTAGAGCTGCAGCTGGTTTCTGATTCTCACTAATGTTTTTAAAAGTAAGTTTGTGTATAATTGATTAAGATAGTAAAACGTAGATGTTTTGTATAGTGACGACTACTGGAGTGGATGTAAAAAATTAACAACAAAGAGAATAATTGTTTTCAGTACCATGTATTTGGAAAAATATAAGTGAACACCATTAAAAACTAAACATAAATATACAAAATACTACAGTTAGCCTTCAAGATTAATGTGCACAAGGTCTTTTTAAGATGTAAAAAACAGTCATAAATTTCATCATTAAATGGTCGGTTTCCACTTCACTAAAACAAACAGGACTAGTAAAATATCATCCTGCTAGAACCAGACATTTTTAAACAGTCATCAGTAACTCAATTTTACTCAAGTTAAAGTAACCATTTTAATATTACACAGCATGCATTTAATTTACCAAGTTCAACTCAACATAGAAGGTAAAAAAATAACATTGCCAGCTAACCAATTAGCATAAGCTACAAACAAACATTTTTTTCATAGCTCACCAATTCCATTTACAGTTCAGTTCATGACAAACTTCATGGCTCCAGACTCACTGGTGGTTCAGATCTTAGTCACATTTGTTTTGTGAGCCTTACAGTGCAAATAGAACAAAAAAGAAAGAAACAGGAAGTAGTTTGGAAGTAGAAACCAGCTGAATGAATCATGTGATTCTGATGAGTAAAAAGTAAACATAATGGTGATGCATTTAGAGGTAAAAGGTAGATTTTACCCAGTTACACAAGGAAATAAAGATGACAGAAAGCGGGCTCAGAGATGTTGAATAGAAACAGATAAATTTGCTATGAGAAACATTTGAAGAGTAAAAGATCTCATGGTGGAGTGATGATGTCAACCAATCTCAAGCAAGAATGTTGCTGGCTCAATTCCTGCTGGATATTAGAAAGTGCTTTTGTTCTGTCAACTGCTCTCAAAGTGAAAATTGAAGAGTTAAATGCGCCAAAAGACTCTGAAAGAAGAAGTGACATCACAGTTTCTACATCGGGTCACGTCAGACCGTCAAATAATGAGCTGTTTGACTCAGCAGACATGAGCGGAGTCATATCGATGGAGTTGCTTCTGTCCCTGATTCCAGGATCTTCATCCTGATCCTGGGCTCCTCCTGCAGAGACGATGGAGAACGATCAGAATAATAAAGAAACAAACTGCAAGAAAACATTCATATTCTTAGAACTTTGACTAGACGATTGGTCATGTGAGGAACTGGGACGAGTGAAACATTTACTGTTTTTCTGTTTTTGTTAACAAAACACTTTCAAGGCGTAAAAAGTTTCTGCCTTTTACTCAAACCATATTCACAATCTGACAGTAATTCATCCTGACTCCTGTGTGTCGAACGTCTCCTGCGCCATCTTGGTAGGCAAAGTGCAAAACATAGCGGACACACAGATCCAGGCCAAAAGACAGAAAATATTATGAATATTATTTATTATAAAGTATTTCTACATTAATGGATTTTCTACCCATTGAATGAAACATAAACATATTTCAATAAAAACTGACCAGACACACAACTGCAGGTTTTATTAGTTTCATAAGATTTTTATTAAAAGAAACAGATTTGGAAACATTTTCTTCTGCTTGACTTTGTTACTTTTTGCTACTTATATAAATTATTGTCATTTTAGTTATTAAAATACAAAAATCTTCACTTAAATTCATATTTTCATCCGTCTGATGATGTAATTTTTAAATATTAAATGATTGATCATTTGATCAGTTACTCAGTATGTTAGTAGCTTAAAGTACCAAATACTTTTTAATCCTTCCTGAGTAAAGACGAGAGTAAAAAAGATGTTGAAGTAGTGCTACTCTTAATTTAGTATAAGTTTTGGGTTCTCTGCCCTCCTCTGTTGATTGATCGATCGATTGACATACTGCAGACTAACCTTTGAATTTGAGCAGAACCGTGGTCCACGCCACCAGCTTCGTTCCCCTCCAGACGGCACACCTGTAGCTCTCAGCAGCGCCGGCGCCGGGTCGGATCAGGGTCAGGCTGATGTCTCCGGTTTGTGGCAGGTCTTCGTTCATCTTGGTTCTGGTTCTATAGCAATGGTCCTGCTCTTGCAGCTGATCAGAAAGGTATCTATAAGCATGAACAGTCACCACCGGTTTTGGGTCGTAGCGCCACCACACAACTCTGGCGCCTTTAAGGAGTTCAGGCGCCACTTTGAACGGCAGCTGGACTGACTCCGCCCCTTCCTCCACCTCCACCTGACAGTCTGAGAAAACAAAGATCAACAAAGATCAACTATTAATGTTGGATGCAGAATCAAACATTAATGATAAGAGTGGATGACGTTTTCCTCTTTAACATTAAAAAAATACACCTGATCTGGTTTTTGGGGGCTCGTCTGGGATAAATAAGCAGAGCAATATAACATTATAATTCTTCCTGTTCATTAATATTTATTGCGATATTTAATATTAAACAAAAATGAAACTTATTTAAGCTTTTGATCAAAACCACTCAGTATAGCAGGGATGTCCAAACGTTTTATCAGATTCCAGCCACTGACCTTCGACCTTGAGCTGAATTTGCTTCTTGTACAGGATGATTCCCTCCGGGCTGAAGACGCTGCAGGTGTAGATGTTGCTGTCTTCGTAGGTGAGGTGTTTCAGAATCAGAGAGAGGTTTCCAGTTTCTGTCCAGTCTTTGTTTGTCTCTGTTCGGTTTCTATAGAACCGGTCCTGGTTCTCCAGATAGTCAGAACCGTCCTGAAACACGTGCACTATCTGGTTTTCATTGTCCTTCCACTCAACTTTACAAGACTGGAACAGCTCGGCTGAGGTTTGGCAAGGTAACAGGACTTTGTCTGCACCTGAACACACCTCCACCTGGTGGACTGAGAGAACAGCACAAACAGATTACCCAGAATGCTTCAGGAGAATCAGAGTTAGATTGAGAGGGTGGAAATCTCCAGTTTTAACTCAAAGTTTTGATCTGAGGAAACGGTGGCATAGTGAATGTTTCTCCACTAATTACAGCTTAAACCTTCAGAGTCACATAAAGGCTGTTACAAAGTTAGCCTTCTATCACCTGAAGAACATTTCCAGGATTTAAGGATTAATGACTGATTACCGTAACATGTCAGTTAATCCATCCATTTTCTGTACACCCTTGTCCCTTAGTGGGGTCAGGAGGTGCTGGGGTCACCCTGGACAGGTCGCCAGTCTGTCGCAGGGCAACACAGAGACAGACAGGACACACCACCATCCACACACACACACCTAGGAATAATTTAGACCAGTTAACCCGATAGTCATGTTTTTGGACTGTGGGAGGAAACTGCAGTACCCGGAGAAAACCCACGCAGCACAGGGAGAACATGCAAACTCCATGCAGAAAGACCAGGGCCAGGAATCGAACCCAGAACCTTCTTGCTGCAAGGCAAAAGCTCTACCAACTGACATGTTTTATTAACATGCCAGTTAATACAATTTTATAATGTGGGACTTTCCATCAGTTCAAGAGTTAAAATGACTTTAACATTAGTAGAATTTAGGCCTGTCACAATAACTCAATTAATCGCATGATTAATTAAAATAATCAATGTGCATGATAAACATTGATGAACTCTTCACTCTTCACTCTGGTGTTTTGGTCTCAACTAAACCTTTTTTTCCAGGTTAATTTTGTTAACAGAGACTTTATAATTCATTTTATTTGTTCTGTTTATTTGATGATTTTTGCCAAAGTGTAACATTTGTTTCTCGTTTCATGGTTTCTGTGTTTTAAAGCTCATTGAACTGTGTTGTTGCTGAAATGTTCTACACTAATAAACCTGAAGTGTGTCAAGTTCATATGGCAGCTTCAACACGCCTGAACGTGCCGAGGAATGCCACATGTGAAAGCGTGTCTCCGTGGAGACGACTGTTTCCAAAGTTACAGCTACGTGTTGGGGAAAGCTCAAGGTTGTTTAAAGATCAGCATTGATTCTTCTGGATCAGCAAGATGAGCTCATTTACAGTAAAAACACAAGTTATTACCAAGTATTTTAGCCTAGTTTCTAGAGCAAATATCTTACACTTCAAATAAGAAGAATATAACTTACAAGTAACATTTTGGCAAGATAATTATTTAACATTGAAGAAAAATGTATAACTTTTACATGGGAAAATGTTTTTTTTTTCCAATATTAAAGAATTATTCACTTAAACAATCTCCTATGTTCTGCTGAAAAGTTACTTGTAAATAAGTTTTATCTTATGTCAAATGTAATAAGTTATTTACACTAACTTGCAATTTTGTCATAATATTGAATTTCAATAAAAGCATCTAAATGTGGTTAAAACTCCAAACATCCCATTTATGGCAGAAATATTGGCTGAAAGATTAGATCGGAGGACGGACTGAGACTCTGGACAGTCGTGTTGCTATGGTAACTGCTGTAGCATAATAACATGGCAACCGGAAGTGACAACCAGAGAGGAAGAGGGGCGGCCATGACGGTTGAACAGCATTGATAGCGGACAACATGGTGGAGGTGAAGCTCTGACCCCAGCCCATCAGCTGACCTTTGACCTGCAGCTGAACCTGTTTCTTCATCAGGATGCGTTTCCTGCGGCTGTAGACGCAGCAGGTGAAGGTGTCAGTGTCTGCGCCTGTGGGAAGCTTCAGCGTCAGGCTCAGGTCTCCCGTCTGCAGCGGGTCCGCGCTCATCTCAGTCCTGGTTCTGTAGAACTGGATCTGCTTCTCTGGGACGGTGGAGTGGTTCTGGTAGACGTGGACCTTGTTGCCGTGGCGATCCGTCCATTCCACGCTGGCGTTGCTCGGCAGGCGATCGTTGGTCCTGCAGGGCAGCAGGACAAACGGCTGACCGGAGTCCACCTCGATGCTTTTAATGTAACCTGAGAGAAGAAGAAGATCGGCTTCAGAGGAGCCAAACTGTGGCGCGGGGGCCTTTCGTTGGTTTGTTTGTTTTGGTGTCTCTGACTCACCTCTCCTGAAGTTGTGCCTAAAATGACAGAAAACGCCTCCAGAAGTGATCAGAACCAGAACCAACAGAGAACTCAGCAGGACTTTGGCCCACTTTGGAAACGGCCCTGTGGAGAAAAATGAGCAACATCTTCTTCTGTGACCCGTCAGCTGCTACAGCAGCAGGTTAGCTCCTGACCTTTGACCTGAGGCCTCTGCCTGGTGGAGGTCTGCCTGGTAGAGGTCTGCCTGGTGGAAGTCTGCCTGGTGGAAGTTCTGGGGTCAGAGGTCACGTTCAGGGTCAGGTTTCCTGTATGTGGAGCAGCAGTTGTGGTTCTGTTGAGCGGAAACTGATCTGTCAGCTCTTCTCCCCGTGTTGTGTTGGCGGTGGGCAGGCTGAGGTTGGAGCGGGTCCAGTCCACCATAGAACTGTTCAGAACCGACATCTGGACCGCAGGGACCAGCAGGGACACTGAGAGGACAGAGACAGTTGTCATGGCAATGGGTTTACAAAGAAAGGTTGTTTACAAAAAACAAACAGGAGTAGCAACAGTGTGGACGCCATAAAACAAAGAAAACAATTGTCAGACAAAAGCAAAAGATGAAACTGACTTTAAAGCTTTCATGTAAAATATTTATTTGCATATTTGTTAAAACTGTCACCTTGTCACAACAGTGTTCTGAGACAGATAAACTGTGAAAAATGAAACAAATCAAGCTCCCCTGCGTTCTCCCAGTGCTAACTGGAAACAACCAATCAAAGCCAGAAGGCGGGACTTAGGGCTGTCAGTCATAATCCGGTGTGGTGCTGCCAACTTTTCTCTGAATGCTAAAGCTAGCTAGCATAGCCACAGCTGATAAACAAATTTCCAGTAATGGTAAGTTGTTTCTACACCATTAGCACATTTAGCAGCAGGTACATGGGATGATTGGCAGCACTAAGCCCCTCCTCAAGGCTCTGATTGGTTGTTTTTGGTGCATTTATTCAAAAAGGAATATCAGCTCAGGGAGATCAATCTTTTCACAGATTGTCTCATGATAAACAGTCAAACAGCTTCAACAAATATCAAAAACATTTTATAAAAGTTACAAACTGCAGGTTTAAATGTAGCATTTTTCAGACGGTTTATTTTTAAAAAAAATATTTTTAAAAGTTTCTATTGATACAAAGGAGCTTGTTGAATCTCATTCCATTGTTTTTCAGCAGCAAAATGGGAATATATTTCTCCATATTTAGATTTATATTGGAAGCATTGAGCATAATGATTTGTACCAGTAAGAAACTGCAGATATTTACAGACAAACACATAAAGATCTGTCTCATCTGCATAGAGATGAACATATTAGCTTAAAGTTGATCAATAAACTGATTTATATAAACAGAAAATAGATCCTAGAATGGATCCCTGAGGCACACCGAGAGAGGTTTTGAAAAGATAAAAAATAATTTTAGATCCTGAATTCAGTGTGTTAATATTTATTCCAGTTTCAGCTGACGTCATAAAGTGGACCAATAGAAAGACAGGAAACAGGCAGAAGGCGGGGCTTATTTAATCTTAAAACCTTCAACCCACAAAGACGCTCAAATATCTAAACAGTCTAACTGATAAATTTCAGCTCCAGCAGAACCGGACCCGGAAGAACCGGATCTTACCAGGCAGGAGGACCCAGATCATTTTCTTCTTTCTGTCAGAACAAACGGATCAGAAACCGTCTGGACTCATTCTGGTGAAACTCTCTGCTGCTCGGCGGCTCCAGGTGATTCCGAACCGGTTCTGTTGGATCCAGAAACGAAAATGTTCACCAGAACCAGTTGGTCAGGGTTCAGATCCCGCCCCCTCCATCAGTCTCCACTCTGATTGGACGCAGGTTGTTTTTAGAGCCTCGCGTCGGAGCCGTTTCCTGCTGAAACAAGAGAAAAGCAGCTTTAAAACGGACAAAATGCTGAGAAACTGAAGAGATTTATTTCTTAACACGTTTGTTGTTTTCATCTCTTCAATAATATATAATAGACAATATTTTAGTAAAGGAAACTAGTGTAATTTTTTGTAGAAAAGGAATATTTAAATTATTATTGATCCAAAATATAAACACAATTGGTGCATGAAATTACAAGTAAATATTTTCCAAAGCTTTTTTTAGTGTTTGTTATCCCCATTCTCACTTATAAATGTGCATTTTTGTCTGTAAAACCTTAAATTAATCATAAATTTTCTCCATTCTTTAATTGTGGAACTACTGGACATGACAGATTTTATAAAGTTAAGAAAATGACTTGATTTTAGAACAAAACAGTGTTTTCAGTCAGAGGCTTCTTCACATTCACTGTAACACAGACTGCTACAAAGATCCTTCCTACCATCAGCCTCTACAACTATTTTTTTTAAAAACGACTTAAACTATTTTCGAATTTATAATTTTCTTTTTTACTTCTGACAGCTGAAACTCAACCAGACTGACCTTGACCACTCTGACTGAAAGGTCAGGGATTTAATTGACCTTTCAGAGATTCATTAAATCAAATTAAACTTTAATCAGCCAATCAGATTCTGGTGATTTATTAGTAATTACCTACAGATTTTTAATAAATCATTTAAATATTTTAGTTTATATTTTCAGACCTGTTTCAGCTGATTATATTTTCAATTTTTTGTGGCTTTTTATTTAATACATAAAGATGAATCAGAACATAAATTATTCCCGAGCTGAAAAGTCCAACGCGACCCAAACGCATTGTTCTGGATCCAGTCTTTCTTCTTTATGGAGATTTGTTTAAAAACTGACAGCAGGAGCTGAACTGACCTGGTCAGCATTTCCCTCTGCTGGACAAATCACGGAACTGCACCAGTTCTTCTTTATCAGTTGATCTTTTGAGAGAATAACAAATGATCATGTTTAGACTAATGTGGCTTAATCTATGTTATAATCAAAGATTGGTATGGTGATGTGTTTAAAAAGCTAAATAATCAGGCTGAGAGCAAATTATGGGATGGAAAAACATAAGAATAAATACCTGACGGGATAAAAGAGCCTGAAAGCAGCTAAAGTCCGAGGAGAAGTTTGGAAAGATCCTCAGGAATCCTGGAGACCAGCTAATCCAGAACGCTGGTGATCCAGACCACCTTGACAAATTACAGGCGAGTTGGAGCCACAGGAAGAGGAAGCAGCTTCAGAGCAGAGTTAACATTATAAACAGCAAATCATTAACAGATCCAACATGATGCAGGGACCGAGCCAAACTCTGGTAGGAACCAACCAGGAAGTTGATGACTCAGCAGAAAATTTTATCTTGAAAACAGAAACATTAATATTTCCAGGACCTGCTAAGCACATTCTCCCATTTTCCCTGGAACTGCTGAATCTACTCTCTAGACATCTGGAAGATTCAAAGACTCACGTTCAGATGATTGTGAATTTCACATCTGCCTTTCATATAATAAAAGTCAAGTTTTGTTACATAAACTTTTAACTCAGTTCAGCATTGGTCCAGAGTAATGTCATGGATTATGAACGTTTTAATGCACAAACCTCACCAGGTCAAAGTAAAGTAGTAATTTATCTCCATCCACAAGGCTGTGTTTTGTCCCCCTCATGTTTGTTCTCTACATAAACGACTGTTAGCATTTACCCAAACAGATACATAATGGCCTTTACCAACGACACAGGAATCGTTTGTCTGCTACAGGATGAACATGGATGAATATCGGTGACTTCATTCAGTGCTGCGTTCAAATAAATTAAAACTAAACATTACAAAAATGACAAAAATGAGCATTAAAGCACCTCAGCACAGCTTCCCAGGATTAAAAGCAACATCTAAATTAAATTTTGAATATTGTTCTCATCCTTTTATTATTAATGATTGTGATAAATTCCTATTTCCTGTTGACATATCCATTGTTCAAAAAAAATATTCCTTTGACAGATTTGAGTTTCAAACATTTAAATCTAAATTCTGATTAAATCATATTAAGATGTTGTGGAGAGGATTTTTAAATATTTACTTTTTAAAGTTATTTGAAGATTAGATCAAAGTTTTCATAAGGAGTGAATGTGAACTTCTTATGAACTCTGACCTCTCTAGATAGTCGTTTGTGTTTATGTTGGTTAGTTGGAACTAAGAAAAGCCTCTAAGTCCAAACTGTTGTGGTTTGTTTTGCTCAGTTTGCGTCCGCCCACCTGCCCGCCTCCAGCTCAGGTCCAGCCCAGACTTGTTCCGGGAAGTTTCTCTTCTGCCATCAGTTTGTTTTCTTCAGTCGAGTCGTCTTCTGACTCTGTTTGGCTTAAACAAACTGTAAGTTTATTTTATTTCAGTTAATTAGACTTGAACTTTGATAACAGTTAGTTTCTGATCTCTGGAGTTTTGAGAACATGATCATGTTTTATAAGAACAAAGTTTTAGTTTTGTAAAGACGGAAAATCTGCAGGATTATTAGATCATTGATTAAATGATCAATGATCAGCTGATGTTTGGTTTTCACCAAACAAACAGCTTTTCCCCCCCCCACACCTTTATTTTCAGGTCTACTCAGAGCCACAGTCTTGTGACCTGAAGGTTGCAGGTTCGATTCCAGCTTCTTCCTGTCACATATCGATGTGGCCCTTAGCCCCAAACTGCCTACCGATCTGCGTATCAGTGTATGAATGTGTGAAAATGGGTGAATGTGACTCTAGTGTAAAGCATGTTGAGTGGTCAAAATGATTGGAAAAGCGCAATAAGTTCTGTCCATTTACCATTTAAATCAAACTTTCACTTTCAGCTTTGCAGCCAGCAGAGCAAAAGAGCTGCTGCTTCCTGTGATTCCTTTCAAATTAAAAGCTGGACCAGTTGTTAAAATGTTACATTTGTCACAATATTAAACTGAATGAAGATTTGATGGAGAATATAACCCATCTGGATATACTGATCATTGAGAAATCCAGCAGGTTTCCAGATGTTCAGTTTCTTCTGCTTCATTTCTTCACATCATTCAATGTTTGAGTCTCCTTCACTTTACAAACTGTGGATCTGATTTAATGTCATAATACTTGTTTCAGAGGGTCAACGACAACTTAAATTGTTAATTTGAACTTGTGGGTATTTATCAGTGAATTAAGATGTAAAGTGATGATATGTGATCTTGTCTGCAGCTCCCTGAGTGTGAGCTGATAGATGTGAGCTGAGCAGCATGGATCAGGGTGAGGACACAGTTCCTCTGCCTGAAGCCGCTCAGTGTGGAGAACATGAGGACCAGAGCGAAGTTCAGAGGTCAGACCAGCATCTCTAACTGACCAAGACTGTTCTCCATGTCAGAGCTCAGCATCACCAAATATGTTTATATTCACAGGAAACTACCAGAACTAGAACCAGAATCTGAAGCAGACTCTGATTCCAGTTGTGAGTCTTTTGACAGTTTTGATTCAATAATACTGGATTTTTATTTTAATCCTGATCAACCTTCAACTGCAGACAGGTGAGCTGCTTCTAAATATTTTAACTAATTGTTTAAATTAATTTTATTCCAACACATTTAATGAGAACATAACACTTTCACATATATGTGTAAATGTGTAAAATAGTGTGTGTTGGATGCTATTTAATGTGAAAAAATAAATCGATCGTATAATTCTGATGATATCAAATGATATTATTAGACATTGTAGTTAAAGTCAGTCGTTCTTCCATCCAGTCAGGTCATTTTGCACCATCTTGTGTCACTTTACTTCGTCAAAGTTGCTGCTTCTGCAAAGCTTGAAGTGATGGTTATGATGTTTATATGGAAACTAAATGATCCAAACTGAATCTTATGTAAAAATGATCCCTCACGCTTTTCTTCTAACATGAGACCATTCAACAACTTCTAAAGTCTTATTAAACTAAGTTTGAATTAAATGCCTTATTTCAGGATCCAACAGAACCTCAAACCAAAAGAGCCAAAGCCAGAGCCCAGCTGTGTGTCCTTGAAGAGCAATAAGTCAAAGATTCTTGGTATTGATTTTAAACCCAATCAACCTTCATCTGCAGAAAGGTGAGCTGCTTCTAAATATTTTAACTAATTGTTTAAATTGAAGAGAATTTACTAACTGCAGCTTGGCTGACAGTCATGAACAGCTTTACACAGCACTGTTCATTGAACTGACGACAGTCCAGGCTGCCTCATGTTGTCTGGTTGAAGCCGTTTCATCAGTTTGGTTCCTCTCACAATGGACAACATAAGCAATAGGCCTAAAGGAATCTGATCTGATCCAATGTCCATGTTTACCTCCTGAAAGAGACTGATTGTCTGACCTCTGACCTTTCAGGGAGCCTGCTGGGGTTCGATGGTTGAAACCAGGTCTGACGAAGTGTAAGTTCTCACATTCAACTATCTTCAAACTATCCCTTCTCCTGATCCAGGAATCATTATCAAAGCATCAATAAATGATCAATATCTGCAGTATGTTTGTTCTCTCCATCAGATTCCTGTCAACTCTCTGTCGACACAAACACAGTGAGCAGATTCCTTGAACTGTCGGAGGACAACAGGAAGGTGACACTTGTGGAGGATGAGCTTCAGTCATACCCTGACCATCCAGACAGATTTGATCACTGGCCTCAGCTGCTGTGTGGAACTGGTCTGACTGGTCGCTGTTATTGGGAGGTGGAGTGGAGAGGAAGAGTTTTTATATCAGTGACTTACAGAAGAATCAAGAGGAAAGGAGACACCAATGACTGCTGGTTAGGATTTAATGATCAATCCTGGAGCCTGAGCTGCTCTGATGGTGGTTACTCCATCATTCACAATAAAAAACAAACACGAATCCCCTCCTGCTCCTCCTCCTCCTCTGTCTCTAATAGAGTAGCAGTGTATGTGGACTGTCCTGCTGGCACTCTGTCCTTCTACAGAGTTTGCTATGAATCACTGATCCACCTCTACACCTTCAACACCACATTCACTGAACCTCTCTATTCTGGATTCTGGGTCTGTTCTGGTTCCTCAGTGTTTCTTTGTTAAGTTTAGAGTCTAAAGAGTTTAAAGAGTCACCTCCTGTCAGAGAAACTCTGTTGAACGAATAGTTTAGTCTCTCTACATGTATGTCTCTTTCACTCAGAAACATTTTCAACATTGTCTTTCTGAAACTCTGAAAACATTAATTGAAACTTTGACCTTTTCCAGGCCTTTAAATAAGTAAACTGGAATTATTACAGGATCCAAAGAGTTTGTTTTCTGTCCAATCCAAATCTTTATTTCAGCTTATTCAACAATGTGCTTCCAATGCTTTATGAAAGCGGCTACTAGAGTTGGTTCTATGTCTCCTCCAGTTCATATTTGATGTTGAGTCTCGCATCACCATCAGAGAAAATTTTAAAATGTCTACCTTCAGTCTTCTTTGTTGTTTCTTGTTTGTGTCAGTAATGTAGGTTTTTGTTTGTATTTGACCTGAATAGTTTTGTACATTAGTCCCAGATGAACAGGCTGACCCCTCAGGATCTGTGGCCTGTGAAGATCTGGATTTCTGGAACTCAGAAACCAGAACCACTGGAGTCGTTCTGGTTCAGCTTTGAACCAGAACGACTGAAGGTCTGTGGTGGGACCTTCAGAGAAAAAAATGAGACTATATGAAGTGCAAAAGACAATTTTAATTACATCTGAAGCTGAACAGCGTTTATATTTATATTTTTAAGGAATAAAGCTTATTTATCTTAGAAAACATGATCACTTATTTATTTATTGTGTTCCTTATTCTACACAAATGAATGACATGCATGATGGCTATAATCTGGATTTATATTGACTCGCATTGTTCATAAACAATATTTGATCAGGTTTTATTACCTGAAACATTCTATCCCATAATATAATATAACACCTCACTAATACTATTTGCTGTATATTAGTCATAACTTGTTTAATCCTATAATTAAACCCGTATGAAGCACGTGATGACTCTTACTACAGGGATGTACTTGAGGCTGACTGTGTGACGTCATCTCGGCTGTCATGTGACTTCAGTGAAAGACGTCCAGTCAACCTTTCTATTTCATTCCTGCTAAGTAATTAATAGAGAAGTCAAAACTGAATAACTAGAAGGGGGAAATATAAACCGCTAAACAGGATGAATTCTTCAAATAGGCCATATTTCCCCATCTATTTTAAATAGTCTTACTTTTTCTGACTTTTAATTTGGTCCTTGAACGTCTCTTTTGAATTTTATTTTCATTTTCCCCATTGTGACGCAGTTCGGATTTGCCGCATAAACCTCAATCTATGGTAAGAAACTCAACATTTCTTTCTTTGTGATGGTTTAGATCGTTTTAAGGCTCATTCCGTTCAGAATCAGCAGAAACTTCCGCTCCATAGTTCCCAGTAACTCCCAGCCGAAACTGGCAGAGCCGGATGAAAATCTGCCTGCAGAACATATGGGCGGGCTGGAGCTGGAAAACATTCATAGGATGCCAAATATATTTATATTAAATACTAATAATGTTGAGGGAAAACAGTGTGACATTCATCATTGATGAGAATTTTTACATTTCAATGAGAAATGTAACTGGACTAACAATAAACTTAACGTCAATCAGAGTTAGTTACATTTGCTTGAGTAACTTTTTTCTAAAAATGCATTTTCAGAAGTACTTTTTACTTGGCTTGAGTATTTCTACTCTTACTTTAGTAAATGTCTGAATTTTCTACCCACAAAATGAGAATCAAACATATTTTAACTAAAATTCACCTTTTGTCAAAGTTTCATAATTTTATTTATTGAAAGAAACTGATTTGGAAAAATTTTCTGTTACCTGATTTTGTTATTTTTTGCTACTTATATGAATTATTGTAATTTTTGTCCTTAAAATGCCCAAATTTTCACTTAACTTTATGTTTTTGTGCATTTGATGGTGTAACTTTTCACTATTAAATGATTGATAATTTGATCAGTTACTAAGTACTTGAGTAAACCTTTTACCAAATACTTTTACTTATGTAAAAATATGTTGAGTAACTTTTGGTCCTCTGCCACCTCTGACTTTAATCAACACAAATCATGAAATAATCAGGAATTAATAATAATATAATAATTTTTCATGTTCTATCTTGAATGTTTGCCACCACAGACTTAATTTATCTTACTGGGATCATAGTTCCCATAACTTTAAAGTAGAAGAAACATACATATAAATCTGAAAGGAGTGGCATGCTTTTGTACTCAACCTCTGGTTTCAGGCTTTTTGGATTTTGTTTCCACTGAAACATCAGACAAAACTTCTCAGCTCTGATTATCTACCTTCAGATGTCACATTAAAACTCATAAATACATTTTAATTTATGGTTTTATTTTAGTTCTGAATCAATAAGTTGAATGTTTTTATTTTTGAACTGTTTAACTCACAGGTCATGTGGACAAGTGTCTCCTGCCATTTTTATCTAAAGGTCTCAGATTCCTGAAAACACAAAATGATCGTTTTTTTCCACTCTATTAATTGATTAATCAAATCATTACATTGAGTTTGAAAATAAATATAAATTCAATAAAACATGAATATAAAATAATTAAAGAAAGTCAATATTTCAGACCTATTTGTGTTTCCGTTTTAGGTGAGTGGAGCGAGCGCCACCTAGTGGGAGCATGGATCAGTGCGAGGACACAGTCCTTCCCTCTAAAATGTCTCTCATTAGGGGACATGAGGACCAGAGGTGAGGTCATGGCCTTTTCCTGTCCAGGAAGGGTCAAAGTTCAGCAGTGGAATCACCAAACTGTCTCCATCCACAGGAACCTATCAGATCCAGAACCAGAACCAGAACCCGGACCTGGATCCAGCTGTGTTTCCTTCAGCAGTAACAACTCAAAGAGGTGAGCTGGCTCTAAATGTAATCAGTTTGAGTTTTTATTTGTAATTTTATTTTACGAAGTTGGCCTATTATCAAGTGACGAAATATTAAATATTTTTCCTCTGAAATTTGATGATTTTATACAAATATATTAATGTGATTATTGGAAAACAATCCAGTCATGCTTCTAGTAACCGGGGACTCCAGGCTTTTTATCACCAATCTATTTCTGATTGACCTTTCATTATTGTGCAGGAGTCACACAGCTGAGCCCAGCTGTGTGTCATGGAAGAGCAACCAGTCCAAGGACATTATTATTCTGTTTAAATCAGATGAGCCTCCAGCAGCAAAGAGGTGAGCCGACTCTAAAGGTTCTGCTCAATGTTCAGCTGATGTGATCATAAAATATACCAAGCTGTTTTAACATCCGATTCTCTGATCAACCAGAGGTTTTGTATTTAAAAAGTCATCATGACTGAATGTTTTTCGGGACTTTCTGGGTCTTTAGCAACGTTTGGGAGAAATGAGGAACCTAGAAAAGTCTCCAGCAGCAGAACAAGATGTGAAAGTTTATTAATAGAGAGAAAACATGTAATGATGTAAGAGCTGCATCACCTGCTGCCATCTTAGATTTCAGCTCTGTGGAAACCACCTGTTGGAGCATTTTATGAATGTATCTAAAGAAATGTAAATGAACGGTTCATTAAATTTAAATCTGCCAGGGGTATGAATAATTTTGGGCTGAATTATAAAATCAGAGCTAATTTAAAAGCTAGTGTAATTATTTCTTAATAAAGAAAGTGGTGGTTTTATTCTGTTCTGGATATTTAAACCTAAGCAAAAAAGACTTTTTCTGCTGTCTTTATTTCAGCACTTCAGTCCCAATCATCAGTAAACAGATCCTAAAATATCTCAGTGTTTCATATTTAGATGTCAGTGTTCCAGAGTTAAACACCGATGGAACCCGTGCTGCCATTTTTAAGGTTTACAAAACTGAAAAACTGTTTTAATTTGACTTCAGTCTGGATCTTTGTGTGTTATTTTAGGAAGAAGCTGAAAAATGATGACCAGCTTGAATCTGAACTAAAACCTCTTTCCTCTGATTACCAACGGTAAGACTCTTACTGATGACAGAAATGAAAGGAATTTTATTTATGCATCACTGTTAAGACTGTTAGACTCATTTTCACAGACCTGAACTAAAAATCTGTTAAACTTAACTTTCATTAGGTATCGTTCCCTCACCTTTTCGTTCTCTCTGCTTTGTACTGTCATCTTTAGTTTTCTTTCACTCCTGAGAGCAGCGCACCAGCGATAAAAGTAAATTTTTGTGCTTTATGATATTTAAATTAATTAGGAACCGTTACTAGGTGGATGTTTTAGGTGAAGATATGCAGAAGATTGAAGACGTAGATACAAAGTTCATTCTGACTCAGATCTGCAGAGAAACATAATCTAATTCTATGTGTGGACAAACAGAATATGGGTTAATGTTTCCTGGTTCCTCCACAGACTAGACCAGCTGACCTCAGAGGTTCCCACTGGTCCATCTGTCCAGCCGCATCAAACACAGCTGGACTCCATATTTATGGTCAGTACATTGGTTATGTTCAGTCAACGTCATGCTGTTTTTTAGACCATCTGTCCAACATGGATCTGATGTTTCCTTCATTTCTCATTCTGTTCCAGCTGCTGGAGGAAAACATTGTCACTTTTGTGAAGAATGAGCTGAAGAACATCCAGAAGGCTCTGAGTCCAGATGACAAAGAATGCTCAGAGGGTCAGAGTGAGGATGAGGAGGTGAGGGGGGGTGAAGATGAAGAGCAGAGGAGGAGCAGCAGCAAAGAGGCGGTGATGAAGATCACCCTGAACTTCCTGAGGAAGATGAAGCAGGAGGAGCTGGCTGAATGTCTGCAGAGCAGTAAGAGGATTTCTTCAACAATTCTGCTATTATGTTGAATAATTAAAACATGATTACATGTAAAAATTAATTAATTAATTAATAAATGTATAAGCAGCAGAGTCCAACCTGCAACAAACTGAAATCAAAGAAGAGAAACTGACAAATATAGAAAGTCTTAATCAAACAGAGCAGCAGACAGTCATTTGAGCTCAATGACGTTCTGGTTTCAGCAGCTTCTTCTTGATTTAAACATCTCCTGTGGTGATTAGTGTGCTGCTCATGAAATATAAACTTTGGGAACTATATATTTAGAGTAAAATACTGTAAAAAAAAAACAAACAGCAACAATGCACAAGATGAAAACCCATTTTAGTATTAATTTCTGTACATCTAAAATGTTAGATGTAACATTCAACTACAGATGAAGAACCTTCAAAAACACAAAAATACACAGCTACAAAATTCAAACTGGGGTGCAGTAGTGCCAACATTGAGTGTCAGAAAACAGTACAACTGCTGCTGATTTACAGTTCATCGACATGCTTCCAAAGAGAAGGAGTGGCTTGAAAGTCTACCCATCTCCTTGTTTCACTCATCTGCAGGCATTTGATGCAGATCATGTTAAAAAATCTTTGGCAAGGTTTTTATATTGTTTTTTCTGTCTATCCCTAAAGAACCAAGTATCCCAGTGTTTTCTGAATACTTCTGCTTAAAACAGAACCTGAATTCCTCCTGGAAGTTAGGTTTGTAAGTAGCAGACAGGATTGTGAAGAGAATAGTTCCTTCGGTTGACCCAGTGCTGAATAATACAGCTAGCTATTTTTATTGGTCAATCTCTCCAGCTACAGTGACCTATCCAGGCCTTACAGTGTGTTGTCTCCTTGCAGGGACTCAAGTTGGAAATTGTCAACGGAAACTCAAGTCAAACTTGAAGAAGAAGTTCCAGTGTGTGTTTGAGGGAATCGCTAAAGCAGGAAGTCCAGCCCTCCTGAACCAGATCTACACAGAGCTCTACATCACAGAGGGAGCAACTGGAGGGGTCAACCAGGAACATGAGGTCAGACAGATTGAAACAGCATCCAGGAAACCATTCAGACCAGAAATAACAATCAGACGAGAAGACATCTTTAAAGTCCCACCTGGAAGAGATCAACCAATCAGAACAGTGATGACAAAGGGAGTGGCTGGCATTGGGAAAACGGTCTTAACACAGAAGTTCACTCTGGACTGGGCTGAAGGCAAAACCAACCAGAACATCCAGTTCATATTTCCATTCACTTTCAGAGAGCTGAATGTGTTGAAAGAGAAAAAGTTCAGCTTGGTGGAACTGATTCATCGATTCTTCACTGAAACCAAAGGAATCAGCAGCTTTGACAAATTCCAGGTTCTGTTAATCTTTGATGGCTTGGATGAGAGTCGACTTAATCTGGACCTCAACAACAAGGAGATCCTGACTGATGTTACAGAGTCCAGCTCAGTGGATGTTCTGCTGACAAACCTCATCAGGGGGAAACTGCTTCCCTCTGCTATCCTCTGGATAACCACACGACCTGCAGCAGCCAATCAGATCCCAGATAGGTTTGCTGACAGAGTGACTGACATTAGAGGGTTCGATGACCCACAGAAGGAGGAGTACTTCAGGAAAAAATTCAGAGATGAGGATCAGGCCAGCAGCATCATCTGCCACATCAAGACATCACAAAGTGTCCACATTATGTGCCACATCCCAGTCTTCTGTTGGATCACTGCTACAGTTCTGGAGGATGTGCTAAAAGCAAATGGGAGAGGGGAACTTCCAAAGACTCTAACTCAGATGTACATCCACTTCCTGGTGGTTCAGACCAAACTGAGGAAGATCAAATATGATGGAGCGCCTGAAACGGATCAATACTGGAGTCCTGGAAGTAGAAAAATCATTGTGTCTTTGGCAAAACTGGCTTTTGATCAGCTGCAGAAAGGAAACCTGATCTTCTATGAATCAGACCTGACAGAGTGTAACATCGATATCAGAGCAGCCTCAGTGTACTCAGGACTGTTCACACAGATCTTTAGAGAGGAGAGAGGGCTGTACCAGGACAAGGTGTTCTGCTTTGTACATCTGAGTGTTCAAGAGTTTCTGGCTGCTCTTCATGTTCATCTGACCTTCATCAACTCTGGAGTGAATCTGATGGAGGAACAGTTGACATCCTGGAGTTCTGAAGCAAGAGAAGATCAATCTGCAGAAACAGACATTTACAAGAGTGCAGTTGACAAGGCACTGCAGAGTCCTGATGGACACCTGGACTTGTTCCTGCGCTTCCTCATGGGTTTTTCCCTACAGACCAACCAGAGACTCCTTGAAGGTCTGTTGAGGCAAACTGGATGCTGTTCCCAGACTAACCAGGAAACTGTTCAGTATGTCAAGAAGAATATCAGTGAGAATCTGTCTGCAGAGAAAAGCATCAATCTGTTCCACTGTCTGAATGAACTCAACGATCGTTCCTTAGTGGAGGAGATTCAACAGTCTCTAAGTTCAGAAAGTCTCTCCGCAGAACGGCTGTCTCCTGCCCAGTGGTCAGCTCTCGCTTTCATATTAATCTCCTCTGAACAAAGACTTGATGTATTTGACCTGAAGAAATATTCACCCTCAGAGGAAGCTTTTCTAAGGTTGATTCCAGTGATCAAACAATCAAAGAAAGCTCTGTGAGTATGCAGCTTCACTTCCTTTGTCACGCAGATAAATAAAACAGTGGAATGAGAGAAAATGGTTACCATACTCTCTTATTTTTCAGCCTGAGCCAGTGTAATCTGTCAGACAGAAGCTGTGAACCTCTGTCCTCAGTGCTGAGCTCCTCTTCATCAAACTTGATTGAACTCGACTTGAGCTACAACAACCTGAGGGACTCAGGAGTTGCTCTGCTGTGTGCTGGACTGGAGAGTTCACAATGTCAACTGGAAACTCTAAGGCAAGAAACATGAGTTCATCAACCTTTTGAAATGCATTGAGTCAAACCATTAAGCAATTAAGTGAAATGTACTTCATCTCAATGAAGTACATTTATTAAAAATACACATTTGGTAAAAATTGATGGGATTTCTGTGTTAATGACTGAAAAACCCACAATGGTCACTGAAATAACAGATAACTGACAATAAATCCTCTATAACGTTTTCATATATTGAAATATGACCTTTTCAGGCTGAACACCTGTAACTTGTCAGGTAGAAGCTGCCATCATCTGTCCTCAGTGCTGAGCTCTCAGTCTTCCAGTCTGATTGAGTTGGACCTGACAAACAACGATCTAAAGGATTCTGGAGTCAACCTCCTGTCTACAGGACTGGCCAGTCAAAACTGTAAACTGGAGACTGTCAGGTAGACATTAATCAAATATTTTTCATTTATAGGATTTTTATTTAAAAAATGCTTTTTTTACTGCAACGTTAAGAACACAGACTGCACATGCACTCTAAAAACCAGGGTTCACAATGTGTGTTTTTTTAATATTTAAAGCCTCTCAGGATGTCTGATCACAGAGGAGGGCTGTGCTTATGTGGCCTCAGCTCTGACCTCTAACCCCTCCCATCTGAGAGAGCTGGACCTGAGCTACAACGATCCAGGAGAAGATGGAAAAACAACACTGACTGCTAGATTTGAAGATGAGCATTCTAGACTGGAGACTCTCAGGTAGATTATGTATATTTTTAACCCAAACAAACTTTATACAATCTCTGATTGTATAAACAATCTTTGAAGAGCATCATTCCTCCTCATATTCCTCCTCCTTATTCCTCCTCTTATGGTTTCCATATTGGTGAAAAACCTTTAAATTCATTTGAGTATGAGCTCTCTAGGCTAAACCTTTCTGGTTCCTAATTATCCAACTTTCCTCCTTTCAGGATGGATCCTGCTGGAGTTCAGTACTTGAAACCAGGTCTGAGAAAGTGTAAGTGGGTTTTTAACAGATCACATTCAACCCTCCTATCTACTAAGGCTAAACAAAATGTGTTTGTTCTCTCCATCAGATTCCTGTCGACTCACCATCGACATAAACTCAGTGAACAGAAACGTCCAGCTGTCCGACGGCAACAGGAAGGTGACCCATGTGGAGGAGGATCAGCTGTATCCTGACCATCCAGACAGATTTGACTGGTGTCGTCAGCTCCTTTGCACAACTGGTTTGACTGGTCGCTGTTACTGGGAGGTGGAGCGAAAAGGGAGAGTTCATGTGTCAGTGAGTTACAGAGGAATCACAAGGAAGGGAGACAGTGACAACTGTGAGTTTGGATACAATGATAAGTCCTGGAGTTTGTTCTGCTCTGATGGGATTTACTCCGTCTATCATAATAACAAAGGAACATCAGTTCGCCTCAACTGCATCTCCTCCTCCTCCTCCTCCTCCTTCTCCTTCTCTCCCACCAGCAGACTAGCTGTCTATCTCGACCATCCTGCTGGGACTCTGTCCTTCTACAGAGTTTCCTCTGACTCCCTGATCCACATCCACACCTTCAGCACCACCTTCTCTGAACCTCTCTATCCTGGGTTTGGAGTTGGGTTCAGGCCCGGTTCCTCTGTGTCTCTCTGTTTGGTTTAGATCAGGGAACAACTGTATAGTCTTTCAGCATTAGCCTCTTCTGATACAATATCGTCATAGATCAAAATACAATAGCCGGGTTTCAGTCATGAACATGGCGCAATTTCAAAAATGTTAATCAACCACAGAAATTTTGTAGTCAAAAAACTCATTAAACATGTTAGACCTGATCCAGGCCTTATAATTCACATTTTTGCCATGAACGTCCAAGTAATAACTGAGTAATAATTTGTGTAGTTTCACAATGTGTGTCAGGATGAAGTGAGTCTTTCTGATGAACTGATTAAAGTTCCCTAGTCCATCAGCTCATTTTATCTTCACCTAGTCAGTATCTGATTATATTAAAGGAATAATCACTTCATCTGTCAAACAGTTGCTATTATGCATCACAAAATGTTTCTGTTTGTATTTTTAAAACCTCAATATGAGGACATCCTGTTTCATTCAAAGACATTTCAGATTAATCGGTTTTAAGATTCTGAATCTTTTAAATTATATCTTTTGCTCTATTTTGTTTTGATTTTCGTTTTAATTAATGCATTTCCTCTTCATACAGCCATTGTGTTATTGGGTGAAATTAGGAGCAATTTGTTACTACTTAGTTTCTAATAATTTTAAGTATAACAATGATCTCTAATAACGTGTTTTTCTGTTTTTGTTCATCGTTTTTTGCAGTTACATTCAAATCGATCAGATCTATAATTGTCATGTATTCAGTCCATGCAGCTCAATTAACTATCTAAGCTGAAGGTGTTAGTAATTTGTTGAGACTCTGATGTGATGTTAGTGATGAAATGTGGGCATTTGTTACTAATTTTATTAATAAAAACCAATTTTCAACCTAAATGCAAGTGGCTTATTCATATTTTCTTTTTCAGCTTTGATTTGGCAGATATCTCAGAAAATATGCATATTTATTCATACTTCTGCTGCAGCTTCCTAGAAAATTACATTTTCATTAAAGGACCCTTCAACTAGTCCTAGATCTAGATCTCGTGACAGGTGGACAGAGCCTGGTGCTGCAAGGTTGGAGACCTTGTCCTGTTAGGCGATGGGGCCTGGATAATACCCATGTTAAACGGACGGCGGAGTCTGGCAATGACAGGTGCTTAAATTCCGTAACAAATGTGTTTTAATCTTTTTAAAAAAATCTTTTCTCTTTCTCTTTCTTACTGTTTATTCAATGTGACATGCTGTTTTTATTTTGTTTTTTTAATTATGTAAAACACCTTGAAATGCCTTGCTGCTGAAATGTGCTATACAAATACAATTTGATTGATTGATCTAATTTATCTCATCTGGTGATTAAAAACACAAACTGAAGGAGTTCTGTACAAATCTAATAAGCTTGTTTTGTTTTTTCAGATCTTGTCAGGTGGTGTCCCTTGAAATCACGTGACCAGGTGCTATCTGATCCTCTGTCCCAGAACAAACAGAAAACTGGTCTAGCTGGTTTCACTGGTGAGTACATGCAGTTATGGTTCAGGAAATAGGAAATTAAAGCAGAAATTCATTGTTCTCTTATCGGAGCTTTATAACGGATCATATTTATTTGGCGGGTTCCATGTTTGTATAAGTAGCATTTTTATTTCTGACTTAAATTATTAGTTTTAAATAATCCAGTCAATCTTCTGTCATAAACGAGATTAATTTACTGTAACTTTCTCTTTTCTTCACGTTTAAAATTGTTAAAACTTCTCACAATTAAATGAATGAAATATTAAAAATGAAAACAATCTCTTGGTTATGTTTCTCTGAAAGCAACAAAAACAAATAACGTTGTTAACTACTTGCTGCAAAACTGTATCTGCCTTAGACTTTGTGAACAGCAGGGGATATTTTACATTTAGTAAAATTAGACATGACGTTACTTGTAACCGACAGGTGATACTGACCAGTAAGCGCCTCCTTTTAACATCTCTGGAAAAACTAGTTGAACTTTTTCTTGTATGTGACGCAGAAGAACCATCTCCCTAACGATCTCGTCAAAAATTTCAGGTAAGATATTGTTTTTCTTCTTTTACTCGGTAGAATCAACTGTATGAAGGTTCTTTTCAGCAGAACCAGCTGAGAAAACCTGACAAATGTCACAGCTCTGTGATATTAGAGCGGTGCGGTCCAGATGATGATCCGAGACCTTGAAATAAACATTGCTTTTCTACACTGAAAATGAATTATTAGTTTTAAATAATAATTTATTATTGAATATACAATAATAATAATAATAATAATAATAATAATAATAATAATAATAATAATAATAATAATAATAATAATAATAATAATAAGATGAGCAATAGTAAAATAAAAGGAATGGATATAACAAAGTTACATAATAATGAGATCAAAAAGGTAAAGTCCTTTGACTCCTAAGTTGAAGAAAAGTTTTATTTTAGTTCGAATCAAATTTTTTCATAGATGCCCTTTATTAATACTATTTTAAATGCTTTAGATTTTTTAAATTGGATCTGAATATGCGGTTACAATAAAAAAGACATTTCTCATAATTATACATTTTCAGTTAAACATACTTAAGCTCATAGTAATAATTAAATTAATTCCAAAGTCAATCCAAATTTTGTAAATAGATAAAGGTTTTTATCAATAAACAAATTATTACAGGTCTCTATAGTCATAAAATCTGTATTACCTCTGATATGAAGCTGTTTCAAATAAGTAACTTGATCTCTTGAAGATATAAGTTTCATCAGTAGATAAATAAGTTTATTGTTTTATCAAAGGAATTAAGAAATAAAGATGAAATGTTATAGATCTAGTGTAGAAAATTATTCACTAAATCGATTGAATTATAATTTTTTTTTAGAATAATTAATTAATTTCACAGAAAGTGAAGCAACAGAAAAAAGTAACTATCTGTGTTGAGTGAGGATTTTTTATAAGAGGACATTAGTTTCAGGAAGAGGAAGTTAGAGGTCGGCCCATTCTGACTGAACCTGAATGTGGTTTGGGACAAATAGAGAAGCAAGATAACAGGTTGGGAGAAGTGCTCTTTTAAAATTCTATATTTTAAACTGGATCCTCTTCAAATGTGTTGTTTTAAAACCCTGAATAAAGTTTTAGTTTGTTTTTATTGTTATTAGAAATAATTGAGATGTTTGTTAAACTCTTCCCACCAGCAGAGGTTAAAAGTGACTCAGACATAAACATAATCTGATGAAAACACTGATGAACCTTCAGCTGAAGGTTCATCAGTGTGAGGTGCAGCTTGTTGACAGTATTTGTGTTTTCTCCTCAGATAAAGGTCAAAGGTCAGATCTAAACACAGCAGCATGGACCAGCATGAAGATGAAGAGGACAGAATCCCTCCTTCTAAAGCCGCTCTCAGTGGACAACATGACGACCAGAGTAAAGTTCAGAGGTCAGATCACCATCTCTGACTGTCCAGGAGTCTTCTCCATGTCAGAGTTCAGCACTTTAATCACTAAACCATCTTTATTCACAGGAAACAACCAGAACCAGAACCAGAACCAGAACCTGGACCTTATAAATCAGTCCAGCTTTCAGCACTAAAGAGGTGAGCTGATTCTAACTGTCCCAGTTTTGTAACATGTAAAATTTGTAATCTTCCCCCATCCCAAAGGTGAATTCACTAAGTATCAACTTGAAATTCACAGGAAACTACTAGAACCAGAACCTGAACCTGGACCCAGCTGTGTGTCTTTACAGAGTGACGGTTCAAGATATCAGATTATAGATTTTAAATCAGAGGAACCTTCATCAGCAAACAGGTGAGTTGGATATAAATGTTTTAATTCTACGCAGTTTAATAAACTGAAATGTTTATGTTCCTGCTGAAATGTCAGAGGTGAGGTTGGTGTATTCGTTGTTCACAGGAAGCTACGAGAACCAGAACCCAGTTGTCCTTAAAGAGCAACGGCTGGAAGGACGTTCTTATTTAATGTAACTTAGATTTACTTTGGTTGGGCAGGTCAATGTTGTAATTTAGAAACAGTTCTGAATGATATTATCTGGTGAAATAAATACAAATTTAATGTAGTTTATGTTTAAATTGGCTTTATTATTAAAAAATGTAAATTAGCGGCTGTAGATCAGGTAGATATAGTTGAAGTCATTCCTTCACCAACATTTCAGTGTTATAAAGAACTACAAACTTATGTCTTCTATGATTAAACTCCCTGTGAGTGTTTGTGTTAAAAGTAAAATTTGACTTGTTTGAGTATTTTCATTGGTCCATATATAATGGTGGATTAAGGTGAGTTATTTAGCTCCCAAACTCCTGTAAAGACATTCAGGACCCTCCTGATTTATTTCAGGAAATGCTAATTGCTTTTGAAAATAATCATTAAAGTAATTAAAGTAATTAGATTTCTCTCTTGATGAAGTAATTAGTTTCTAATTATTTCTTAATAACCAACACTGCTTTCCAGGACACTTCCTCATCTCAGTTTCACATCACCAAATAAAGCCTCTTTATTCACAGGGAGCAATCCAAACCTGAATCTGGACCTGAACACAAGTTTTTAAAGAGGGATGATTCAAAGGAAGCTGCTTTTAATTTTAATTCATCTGATGAAACAGCAGCAGAGAGGTGAGCAGTACATAACTGTTGATTCAATTCAATTTAACATCACACATTCTAAAGAAGAAATGCAACATGTTTGAGTTTCAGCTTGTGATGAACTCAAAATGCACCAAATGGTTGTTAAAAGATGTTCTTATTATTTGTAGAACTCAAAGCAAGAAAGTAATGAATTTATATCACTCTTGTTGCTGTACTTGTTGTTTCTCCTAGAGCAGTTTTCTGTTTCGTTGTGACTTAAAATTGTCAGTCAGATCTACATTATAAATTAGAAATGTGTCTCATTTCTCTCATCTTATTGAAGAAACAAAATATAGTAATATAAATTTAATGCACTTTATGCTTAAACTACATCTGTTATGTAAAGTGTAAATTAGAGGTGTGCAGATCGATCGGTCACCGATCGATTTCCGTGAAATCGGTGATGATCGGGATCGGCGATCATGGGCTCTGTTACCGATACCGATCACCTGCATCTCATTTCTCAGCCTGTCTGTCCAGCTGGTCTCCTCTTTCCTTCACT
>CAEGAF010135859.1:0-39956 GCA_903067075.1 Micropoecilia bifurca | reverse complement strand
TTTAACGTGATACGTATCACGTTTTAACGTGTTACGTAACACGTTTTAACGTGATACTATCACGTTTTAACGTGATATGTATCACGTTTTAACAAGATACATATCACGTTATAACGTGATAGCGCTCGAATTTTTTTTTTCCTGCGTGACAGCACGCAGCATTGCTGTCCGTACAATTCCGTACAATTCAGCTTCAAATTGTGTGTAAGTCTAATGATTTCTTCACAGGTGTGTTGTGCCTCTCTGGAGGGACAGACCTTTTACTCCAAAAAGGACAAACCTCTTTGCAAGAAACATGCTCACACAGTGAAGATATGAAGCTTCAAATGGCTCTCTGCCTCTATTCTCTCTCTTGTCAAAGGATGCAGAAATACTGAGGAGACTACAGGGCTTATATTTACCAGTGGATTTTGGCTTTGTCTAAGTTAATTGAGGATGTAACTAAGCAGGTGAGTTTTATTTTAACTCTTTCACAGAGTTGTGGGGGGACACTGCGGAGTGTCAGAAAGAGTAGGAGCTTCTTAAAGAGACAGAAGTCCAATTTCAAGGCGTCAAATTGCAAAGTCAAAATCCTTTCAAGTCATGTTTGAGATATACAGCATTTTTATAGCAACTGAAGGTAACATAGTTTCTTGATCATGCTATAAAATGGCACTATTTGCCTTCAAGTAGATTATACCTGCCCATGAAATAAGCTCATTATACTTATGCACACAAGACGTTGTAGTGGTAGTTAATTATTTTTGTAAGACCACAGTTAGTCGTATTTTCTTACACAAAAATATTCTAACTTGATTCATTACATAATCCTGATTTTAACCTTGAAGCTAAAAGACATCCTTGGTTTGTCTGCAGACACGCAGTAGAATCTTCCCCAACAATTAGAAATCACTC
The DNA here is from genome assembly GCA_903067075.1 of Micropoecilia bifurca. Lineage (NCBI taxonomy): Eukaryota > Metazoa > Chordata > Actinopteri > Cyprinodontiformes > Poeciliidae > Micropoecilia > Micropoecilia bifurca. Next base: position 39,062 of record CAEGAF010135859.1, on the reverse strand, counting down.
ATTTTAATTGTAAGAAAGAAAAATTAAAATATATGTTCTTACCCAAGCCATGAGAATTTGTTGCAACAGAATATTAGCAATTAGTTTTCATGAAAGCATAGATGTTTGCTATTTTTAATGTTAAGATCTGATTTTCTTTTCACAGTTGTGCACATTTTAATAAATTATCAGTAGCTTACATTAACCTTTGTATTCTTTTATTTCCCTATATCAAAAACTATTTCAAAATAGTATTCAAAATCTTTGTATTAAGATTAACTAAATGTGGATGTGTTACTTTAATAAAAGATTTTAATTACGCATCTAAGATAATCATTGTATTTTTTTATTGTGTCTTCACGGTGTTTGCCAAAACTCACTTGAAGTTTCCAAACAGAAAAATATATAACAAAATATGTTTTTAACAACATTGTTTATTCTGGTTGATTGTCAACAAACTTCCAAATAAATAAATATTAACATCTGACATAAGTAAATAATCTGGGAAGAAATAATTTTGTTTTTTTTTCTCATACTCAACATCATTGAGAGTGCACCTTAGTGATGGACATACATTCTTTTGAATTGTGTTGTTTTATCAATGAAAAATGTTTGTGTTTCTTTTCATTATTTTATATTTCAACTTCACCTCAAAAAGACAATATTTTTTTGAGATCTAATTCATCACAGTCTGTGCATCTTTTTATCCTGGGAGGTACTGTGCGTGTGTGTGTGCGTGTGTGTGTGTTTTATTGTTCTTTTGTTAAAAAGAGGGAAACACTTTTATTTGCTTTGACTATGTAATTGTCTGGATATTTCTTTTAGATTTGTACTAAATTATAATGCAAATAGGTAAAAAGGACAAGATTTTACATTGTTGGGCCAAGAGGAGACTGGATTGTGTGTAGAAAGGTAGCATACATATTATAACAATACCGGCGTAGTAAACAAAAGTATTTACATGTCATTTTTATTATCTCTCAAAATATGCTTGAAAATAAGTTAAATGTGCCTGTCTTGTTTAATAAATTGTGATGTTCAACCCTCCTAGTGGGTGTGTTTCTTTTGCTCCTATTTCTACTTTGTGTATATATGAGAAACTGTCTTATCACATTAAATCAGTTAGTTGTCAGAGCACTTCTCCAACACTTGATTCAAGACCATGGGATTGTGCGCCTGCACTCCGTGCTCACTTGTTTCTGAATATTGTCAACAAAGGCCAATAGCTACACAAAATATTCAAAAACATGTTATTTGTTGACAAGAAATAATTTTTGTCAAGACCTTTTTCCCCTTCTTTTTCTTTTTTTAATCAAAGAAAAGCTAGATACAAACTATACAAAAATATGCAAAATGATCAGAACTATGATGAAAGTAGTCAGCATGGAAGAAGAAAATAATTTTTAATCATATTCACTTTTAGTGCTATTATAAGATTATTTAGAAAACTAGCCTAGCCTTGTACGGTAATAATGTTTTCTTGTTTTTTCTGATAAACATAAAACTATTATAGTGTAAAATATCTAATTCTAATCACTTAAATGTTTTATGTTTGAGTAAGGGGAGGATTTTGTACAAAGATGTAAGATGCGCAAAAAATTTTTTATTTGTCTTCATACAATGCAACACGACTGACACTAAATTCTTTGACATAAATGATGTAAGCTTTTGTAAACTACCTGAATTAACATACCTGAATGTCTAAATTATGACTAAAAATAATATTTGATTAAAAATATTATGAATTAGACCTAATTAAATATTGTAGATCTTTCACAACTCAATATTTTAAAAAAATCCTTATCTTCATGTTTAGACATTTTGCGTATGATTTTTTGGGGACACTCTTCCAGTCGTCCAGCTTAAAGCATAAATAAATAAATAAAAAAAAATCACTCACATAGCCGTATTTTTGAAAATTTTGGACTCAAAAGGTAGAGAAAATATCCATTTTGAAACTCATAGGGAAAAAAAACTTAATCAGTTCCAGTTTATAAGTGGGGGCTGACTGAAAAGCCCACGAGTTGGTTGCTTGCTTCTCCGCCTCTGATCGAGTGGAAAACTGAGTAGGAGAAAAGTGCTTCAACTTAGGTCTGAAACCACAGCGACGCGAGCAGAAACTTTTATTCCGGCTTGGAATAAGAAATCAACGACTCATATGAAGGTGAGTAAATTATTTAACCAATGCAAATTATTCTTAAACGCAGCGGGTTTCACTTAGATTGTTTAGTTGTCTCATGCGCGATGATGAAGTTTGGCAGACGCAACTCGTTTTTTGTCTTCAGGATATTGACAGTCCACGCGTGAGGCTGACTTTATTTACTGAAGATTGAGATTCACCTCTCTGCTTTGCAGCCACTGTACAGCGATTTAGAGAAGAGCTTTAGTTTTACTCCTTTGTATCAGCGGTAGTCTTAGTATTCTGCACTCGCCGTTGTGTGACTATATATATTTTTAACAAAATAAATTCAATAAATAACTTATTGAATTGCGGTCATATGAAATCACCTTTTAACGTAGCGACCAGTAACGACATCTGGCAGCATACTGGAATGCGTCATGCTTTCTATGGTATAGTTTTCGTAATTTCTATCTTCATCTATCTGAAGATGTGGGCATCAGTTCCTTTTCGCACTTTCAAAACAAAACAAAACAAAAGATTCGTAGAGTTCCTCTTGTAAAGAGGACACGTTGTAGAGGGGAAAAAACAGAACAACAGCCTGTAGCAATGAACAACCCTCAGCCCTGTATTCCCCACACACCACACTTATATTCACAGGCATGCACACAGTATTCAGCTCTCCCTCCGAGTCCAGTAACCAGCTCCAGGTGTTTCCCAGTGTGCTTATGACAAAAGCATATCTGCATATGTGTGTATATGAGCAATCATGTGAGAGTATCCATCCATCCAGATGGCACAATACCATAGTTCCAGATCTTATCTCACCTCATCTGTGGAGGCAACAGGGGTTAGAAGACAAGGGAACCCCGCAGGAAAACACTTAACAACTATGAGAGAGAGAGAGAGAAGTCCAGACAAGAATGTGTGAGCAGGAGCGTGTGTGTTTGTGTGGGTGTGTTTTTCTCATCTGTCAGTTGGAAAATGTTTGTTGTTGTGGTGTCAGTGGGAAGTTGAGTCTTATTCAGGTCAGCAATGTATCACGCAAGTCTAAAAAACCTGCCACAACCTCAGCTGTGTCTCACTCAGCAACTGCAAGGAAAACAATTTTCTTCGGTGCACAAAAAGAAAATATACATACACGAATACATGCAGTATGACACAGACTGGTGGAAATTCACATCACATTAGACCTAATGCGGGTCCTTAACTGACTCCCTAAGAATAGCAAATAAGTCAGAAACAAACTTAATTTGTGCTCGTCTGGAAAAAAGCTGAATGAAATGCCAAAAGAAAAAAGCTGACATGAGATATTTTCAATACATTTACTTGGTCCATTCAGGGAAAATCAATGCTTTCTGAGGTTAATTCAGTCCTCTAAAGAATAGGAAAAATTAGCAAAACACATCCCTGCATGACTGCTGCACTTGTATTTTAAAACTTTGTTTAGCACAGTCTATGAATCTGATGAAATGCCATATAGACTTGAGGGTTAAACATGTGGAAAATATCTGGTAACGTAAGACAAAAATCAAGACTGCAGGGTAAGGAGAGATTTAAAATTTCTTCAGGTGAACTTGAGGACAGTTTGCTGGTGCTAAGCCTTCCTTAGATCAATTTCCTCTACTTAGAATAGGAGGCGATAAGGATCAAAAATAAACCCAGATAAGCCCCTTTAGCCAGAGGCTGTCCTCTTGAAGATCTTACTCATTTTTAATTACTGTGTCAAGGTGATTTATTGAGGAGTTTCGAGATTCTTCTTTACCTGAGTTCCTAGATTAATCATCCACATTTTGCATTTTTTACAAACTTAAAAAAAAGAAAAAATCCTTAAAACCGAACATTCTGAAATAATAAGTCACACAAAATGAGATGTCGTTGACATGGATCCAATTTGTCAGCAGATTCCCGGCACTGTCTTTCTGAACAAATGTAAAAACAACCACAGAAAAGGTTTTGTTGATCTTAATTGTGGGTTTGTGAGAGGTTTGAAGCTCGGTTTTGTTAATGATCTCTGGAGGAAACAAATCTATGCACACCTCACCACATCTTGATTAATGTGAAAGCTATAAATATGATTAAGGAGTGAGGTTCAAAGATGTTGAGGAAAGGGATGGGTTACATGGATGCAATCAGTAACAAGCAGCTCATAAAATGATTGGTATTTACTTTAGGATAGGTAGACTCATTCATATATATAAAAAACGCCTCAGTCTGGATACAGTCACATCAACGTTTTTATGAAAAGTCCTGAAATTGTCGTTAATCTTGCGTGGGTTTTTTTCTACTTTCTCTAGTTTTCTAGGGGTAATATGAGACACTTGACTCCACTCAACCCTGTTCTGCAGGGCCTGTTTTTTTCGCAGACGGTTGTATACAGTAATTATCCCATTGCTTGAAGAGAGCCTTAAGTATTTAGACCGACTGTTTACAACAGCACACACAGCAGACCATGAGTGGGCTGCACTCTTCAAACTGTTTGTAAAACAAATGCACACGTATTGTCTTTGTTACAAGAGCAACCACAAAACATTGTCTAAAGTTAGTTTGTAGATACAGTTTTCCTATAAATCAACCATTTTAAAACAAAGAAGTCTCAAAATATTGTCCAGTTATTTAATTGATGTGCAAACACAAGGCTAAACTGTACTGCTACAAATAAATAACAATAAATTATCCATGATTTCCATTTACTGCACTTTGCTAAGTCAAGTTTTGGTGCGTACACTATCACCGCTAAGACAAGTTGCAATTGTAGAGGGAAAGTTTTTGCTTTTCAAAGAAATGCATTCATATATAGTTAATGCTGATTACCATACATTTAAGTTGGTTTGCCTACCACTAATAATTCTGGAAAAATGAACTAGGCTACAATATGTTGTGAGGAATAAGAGGAAGCAATTTAAATGAATCTGATGAACTCTGCTTGCTATAAGAAAATACAAAAATAAAGATCCATCCACAATCATTGGGCAGTAGTGGCTCAGGAGGTAGGGATTTGTTTTTTAACCCCTAGGTTGTGGGTTTGAATCCCTGCTCTGTCCTTATCAATAGTTAAGGACCCGCCTCGCCTGCTGGAGGTTTTGGAGTCCTCAGACTTGATAACGTGCTGTAGAAATGCAGATCATTAACAATTTATCATAACACCTGTGATGCTAGTTTTCATTCAGCATTACACATAATTCAGTTACACAGTCTTAGTCCTCAGCTCCTTGACCCTATCCCCTTTCAATGTGTGGACATTTAAAGAAAGAAACGTATTCTGAGTTTCTGATGCAGGACTCAGAAGTTCAACCCACTCCCTCTGATGATCTTAATGCTTTTGCTTTGTTAGAATGAGCCCTTAGCAGCTTCCTTTGAGAGACGTGACCAGGAGCTGACTTTGATGAAATACTTGAAATCTTCCAGCTGTGCAGTCGTGGATAATCATAGTAATCAGTAAATCATTGTAGAACACAGAACTGCCTTGAGAGCGGCTTGGTTGATGGTGTAGAGCAGATTTAAATGATGATTTATTAGGTGGATTAATAGGCCACATGATCAGTTTAACCTTGTGTCCCACAGGGTGGATGTGAAAACATCTTACCAGCCAGCGTCTGATCTCATTTAATGCTCTCAAGTCTAAGCTGGGCTCAGTGTTCAGACACTCCCGTTTCTCTCTTGCTTCATATTTACAGGATTGTTTTTAGCATTGTGCGCTGTCCCTTGTCAGGCTTTTTAATCGCTCGCTATGTTTCAGTCACTTTTATTTTCACTAATGTTTTTTTAAATGACTGTTAGCAACAAGAGTCCTTGTCCTAAACACCAGTAGGTTAAGCCCTAAGGAGGTTTCAGCTCATACAGTTTTGCTTTGAACTTTGATTTTGCTCTTTATTTTTTTGAACCACAGCTCTTTTTTTGTGTGTTTGGCTTGTCTGAATTTTTAACAAGGAAAAGCCTTTTGGTACCTCAAAGGGAAGTGGGGAAAGGAGAGAAATGATGGAGTGATGACTGGGATACCGAGAAAAAAAGTAGGGTCTGAGGAGAAGGAATGATAACCATCTGGATTCACTTAGTGACAAATTCATCCCTTATGCCCCCCAAAGCAGAGACCTCCAATTTCCATGGTGGTTCCTTTGAGGTGCCATTCCATTGGTGATGGCAAAAACATTTGCCTAAGAGCAAGTGTCATTGTTGAGGTTCAGGAAGTGCCTTTTCTATGAGGTTTAGACATCCCTTGATTGCTAAAGTCTTTATTAAAACAAATTCTTCCATTAAGAGTGGCTAGATCCCTAGGTTTTCTAGAGTTTTTGAAATACAAACATCTGGATAAGCCACACTGACTCATTCTTGATAGACATAGGAATCAAGTGTCAGATTTTTGTGGGGTAGGGGGTTGCTATGTATGCAGCAAAATATATAAATTGTTTCAAGCTGTTGCCTACAGCTTTCATTTTACAAGAATTTCTTAGTGATTATAGGTCAAGCCAAATGATGGAAAACCTATGATATAATTTTGTTTAGTTTCTACAACTTCTTCCTTTAAAATAGTTGAGAAAATGTGTATTCAAATGTAGATTATTGTATAGAAATAAACACAAGTACAATAATTAATTTTGTAGCTGACTTTATAATATGATTGCTGTGTCTTTAAATCAAATTCCCACACAAATGAACTGGTTACATTTTTTGATTGCAAAACAGTCTTTGCTTTATTTTCGTTATGTTTGTTGGTAATTTTTGTCATGCCGTTTCTTATTGTTTTAAGTTTTGGTATTTTCTTTGGTTGACCTTGAATCCTCTGCTGCAGCCATTTCCAGGTGTGGAATGGGCCAGTGTACACAAGGATGATTCACGGCATCCATTAGTCAGTTTGTATCTTCTAGTGTGACACCGTTGATGCATTGAGTTTTCAAAACATGACCACCTGGGTTCAGCCTAAAAAAGATGAAAAAAGACACTATCAGCTGTTAAACATAAAATTCAAACAGTCTTGGAAAACAGAATGTACAAGTAATAGTTAAACAATTGCTTTAAAAAAATAATTTCACTTGTTCTTCATAGGCTACGTTGAAATGTAACAATTATTTCCATTAATTTTAGACTGTTCGTGTAATTCTTGTCAGTGGGGATGAAATTTCAATGTGTGGGTACAAAAAAGGTGTACAAAATGGCAAAGGGTATATTGACCCAGAGAGAATGCCTTTCTTCTTTTGTTATATTTTGTAACCTGAAAAATAATACTGAAGGGGACTGTCTTTAAAAAAGGCTTCTCTTTGCCTTTTTTCTCTCTCTCCTTATTCACCTTTCCTCTCTGGATCTGACTTCTGCACAGATAAGCAGCAAATGTGCTGCTGCAGATGTACTGCTTTGTATCGCATCATCAATACCCTCCTGGGTGAAATTGCATCCACGTTGCTCATGCACACACCACCTTCCCATGAGACGTAAATTCATGATGGGCTCATCAATATGTTTTCTGAAGACGTAATTCCATATAAATTAAACCTGATTGGTACCAAATTGAATTTACCCTCTAAGATATTGAATCTGATGCAGATGAAATCCAATCTCGAGTGGGCCTGTTTCTTCACTTATGTGTCCTGTGGATTTCTACATATCCATCTAAAAAGGCAATTAGAATGTGAAGCAGGCCTCTGGGAGTCTTTAAACTGTGTCCTGTGTCACAGTGTACATTATGGTATTACTTTATTGATACTGTCAGCCAGGAGAGAATGTGTTGTTGAAGAACATCTGTTGGTAAGATGATGCCTAAGTATTTATGATTTGTTTTTATTGCATTTTTTTGTTAAACAGGAATTCAAAAATCTGCAACTTCAGATAGATTAAGGTAAATGTAAATGTAAGGAATAAGTCAAGTGAATGGTCTTTGATATGCCACATACTGTAGATAAAGGGCTGTGGTTTAATAGATTTAATTGGGTGATCTATAAAAACAGCTGAACAGATGGCCAGCACCTAATCAGCTCCATCAGATCAGGGAAAAGCATGATCCAAACTGCAAAAAATAGAGGTGGAGCGTCCAACTGAGCCCAGATGTCCCTAACAGAGGCCAATAGGTTTGAGGCCAAAAAGCAGATGACTATGCATTAAGTCACACAGACAACAATTATCACAAAAACACATGAATGTCAACTGGCTTGGGAATTTCTTTGTCTTAAGAAGTTTGTATTTTTATTCATGGAAACTGATTGTTTCTCTTTGTTCTTCAAAAATTTTTAAAACAATTTTTTATTTACGCTTTTCATAAAAAAATGTGTTGCCTATACATAAGTATCACCTGCTTCCATTTTAAAAGTGATATAGGAGGAGCAGTGTTTTTACAAGCGGAGCCCCCATGAACCATGTCGGCTCAGCTACCTGAGGGGGAAAAATCAGAGATCCCATCTTGATGAAATTAGTGTTTTGGGTAGAGATGCACATTCACAAGCTTTGTGGGTGAGTCGATTTTTTTTTTTCTACTTTTATTAAAGCTCTCTAGCCAATACTAATTTAAGAACTATGCTTAACAGCATTCAGGATATGTTTAGTGAATAGCCAATAGCTACATAAACAGCACCAGCATCACACTGCATCTATGGGAGAGCAAATGCTGTAAAAGAGGATTTTGCTGCTTTAAACAAAAGATAATATTTGAGTTGACTGATTTATCTGCCCTTAGCATTTTATCGTCGAGTAACACAGTTAGTAAACAACAATCATTGCTAGCTGTACACCACATTTTTCTGGGAACACTATGTTACCCCAGAAAAATGTAGACTCTTCAAGATTTTCAAAAAGCCACAAATATTTCACATTTAGCAGATTAGAATAGAACTGAAAAAGGCTTTATTGTCTTTCACAGGGGAAATTGCTGTGCAAAAGCAGCAATGTGACAAGCAATCAAAGCAAGTAGATTCACACCAAGATAGGAATATGCAAATATAAAAACATAATAAAGAACAACATTTTGGGCAAAAATTCAACAGCTAGCCCAACTTTCTTACATCCACCTTCTTTCTGCAGATGTTTTTCCATCCCTAATTTTCTTTCTCAGTTTATTCTGTACAGCTCTGAACTCCTCCTTGTTTCCTGATCAAAAGGCTCTCTTCTTCTCCTTAAGGAGATCCTTTATGTCAGGGTTTATCCAGGGCTTACTGTTGGAGAAACACCATACCTTCCTGATGGGCATGGTGTTGTCCACGCGGAAGTTAATTTAGTCCGTGATGCAGTTAGTGGTGCTGTCGATGTCCTTCCCATGAGGAACACGGCCCTTCCCACACATAGGAGCTGAAATGCTGAAATAATCTGTCTCCACTGACCATCTCTTCACTGTTCATGTCACAGCTGGTTCTCTGTGTGCAAAGGGTTTACAAACAGGGTGGGATTGAACCAAGATGTGATCTGAGGACCTCAGAGAAGGGATAGGTGATGATCTATATGCCTCCTTGTTGCTATACAATAAATCCAGCGCTTCATTATCTCTGGTGTGGCAACTGACATCCTGTGTGAAGATGAGGAGATTAGAGGACAAAGAGACTAAAGTCCCTGAATGAAAGTCCTCTGAAAACAGATCAAAAATGTGAAATGATGGAGCTTCAGCTGTTGTCAAGCTCACTGTCGTAACAGCTTAATTAACAGACAACATGCCTATATAGAAAATACTCTGTGTTTTAAGGCACCAGATTAGATTTGATGCTAATCAAATTCAAATTGACAAGAGGTGGTTTCCCTGTAGGTGTGACAGTTCAGTCCTTAAACTTTAAAAGCTGCATGTTGTCTTTTATGTCTGCACATTTTGTTAAAAGTTATTTGGATAGGCTTATATTAAAATATTTCATCGCATCGGATTAAGGACGTAGGTACAGCAAATAAGTTCAGACATACACCTTTGATTGCATTCCCTCCCATTACCACATTACATTCCCCAAATTGCAATTCTAGAAAGTACTGTGCACAACCTCACATGTTCCTCTAATTCTTGCAAACTTCATTTAAGTTCCTCTCCTTTCTATAATTGCGTTCAAATCTACTTTTCTCTATTTCATTTTGGCTGGTTCGGGAAAGAGGTATCTTTGTAGCAACAAAAGCTGCCCTAATGTTGGGGTTACATTAGTAAAAGATAAGGTAATAGTACGACGAAAGCCAAGTTGTCAGAGACTCCCTTTGTCCAAAGGGGAAACACAATAAAGAACACTGGGCTTTCTAGTGTTTCCCCTCGGTTCAGGTTCTAGCTAATCAGCAGTGCACACAGCCGTGACTGTTCTGTTCCAGGGGACTGGAGACGGAGTCAGGGAGGGGGTAGACAGGATGAGGGTCTGATTTGAAATGGTCACATAAGGGTGGAAGAAGGTAAAGAGTGCATGTGTCTCTGACATGTGCTCCTGTGTCTTTTTTTGCCAGGAGAGACCCTCCAGGGGCCAAAGAGTGTTTCATTTGATTCCACATGTACACGGACAAATTTTACCAGAAGTATCGAGTCAGTTAATAAAGCAGAGTTAAGTGAGTTGTGTTTTTTGAGGCTGCGTTATAATCACTATCAGATGTCAGAGGAGAGGGAGCAGGGAAAGAACAAGGTGAGTGTGTGTGCGTGTGTGTGTGTGTAAATGACAAGACAAAGACAAAAGAAAGCACATGGACAATGAAAACGAATATGACTTCCAAAGGATACTAATATAGACTCTTCTAATAAATATATCCGTTTGCTTCTGTGACTCTAGCACATGGCTTTTATTTAGGATTTGTGTCTGAATAAATATGTCTAATTCCTGTGCCTATGTTTCCATCACTAATTATATTTCATATTTCTTTAATCCATATCTATTGCTGTATACCACACGAATTATATGGCAGAGCGTTCACTGTTCATTAGCAATTGTGACCTCAATATAGAAACTTGTGGGTGGTATGCTTAGTTTTTGCTGCACATCAAGGTGTTTTGCAGCAATTGAGTGCTCAGGCTCTACCTCCATTAAGCAAGACTATGTTCTAATTACTGTCAGATGGTGGGCAGAGTCCTCATGTCTGGAGCCATTTACGAGGCCTGCAGCCACCTGGAGGGGAAAAGGCAGGGAGGTGGGCAAAATCCACCCAAATAGGCCGTCCTTTGTTGTCTGAAAATGTGTAAGTTGGAAGTTACACAAGAGTTGCTCAACTCTTAAATGTTTCTATGACAACTTATATTTTTTTGTTGGTAGAGTGCGAGACGTCATCATAGTCATATCAAAAAGAATCTTGAAACATCTGATGTTAGCAAGAAACACCACCACCACATTAATGCGGTCATACAGAAAGGGCCAATGTGTTGGGCTTAACTGTATGAGTACAAAAAAAGGCCGAGATGCTTTCTGAAAGTATCAAAGTCAAACATGTCTATTAATTTTGAATAGGTTTTATCTTAGAAATGTTTCTCTTTCACTTTCTGTTTTAGGATAATAATAATACTTGTACACTCTTCTAATCTCAGCACCTGTTTGCAGGCAAATATATTCCATGCCAACTTTATTTATAAAGTACTTTAAAACAACCACAGCTGATATAAAGTGTTGTACATTAAAACACAACATAATAATAATAAAAAAAACAACTCTTACAGTTTAAAAACAAACAAACAAACATACAATTTAAAACTAGATCCTGGTGGAGTTGAAAGCCAAGTAAAATAGATGGGTTTCATGATGAGCTTTAAATTTCAGCAGCTATTGAAGATTTTGTCCTCAAAGATGATCTGTTCAAACCAGGAAAATGTTAAAAGGATTTGACAAAGTTTAACGAGGGCCAAACTGTGATGCCTGGATTACTGTATCAGAGTATTTCCAATAACTGCAGCTCAGTCTGCAATACTCGTTTCTATCAAAAGTGAACCAAAGAGGGAACAGTGGTGAAATGGCTTTAGAGTCATGTGTGCTGCTCTGTGACACAAGTGGGGAGCAAAAGCTAACTTGTGTGGTCTGATCCACCAGAGGAGCTATTGCAGTGCAAACACAGAGACCAAAGGTGTCAGAAAATGTAGCACATATTTTGACTCCATTGGCAAAACCAGTGGAACTGCCTATGCTGATCATGTTTTTATGCCTCATCATAATACAACCCTGTATAATGTGTAAAATAACACTGAGACCCAGTTACCTCATGAAAATATATAGTTATGGGCAGCACATGGTTCAGTACACCATATGCAGAGGCTGCAGTCCTTAACACAGATGTCCCTAGATCGATTTCCGGCTCTAGGCCATTTTTCTGCAGGTCTTCCCCTTCTCTCTGCCCTTCTTCCTGTCCAGTTGTTAGTAACTATAGAATATAGATTATATTTAATGCCTTCAGGAAGTTGGGCATATATTTTTCTGCAGTCACTGTCTGAGTTTGTGGACACTGCCTGATTGGCTACCAAGCCTATACTGTATGCATGAGAAAACATTTTTTTTTACCGATGTCCCCATAGGGGCTTTATAAAAAAGAGTGGGTGATTATTTTGTTTAAAAAATTTGAAAAGTCAAACATTTCTAAATGGCATTACTTTAACAACGAAACAAAGTGCAAAAGCAGTGAATAATTGGTACACTCCATAATTTATTAGGTTAGAGAACCACCTTGAGTAGCAGTAACTTAAGGCAATGATCTTATCAGGTATCAATGTCTTTGAGAAAGATTTCAAAACCTCCTCTCTACAACTGACTTAATGCTTGAGGAAAGCAGTTTATGCACAGCTCTCTTAAAATCTGCATGAGAACTTTAAATGGGCTGATGTTTTAACATTGCTATGGACCATTCGTCTGTTGAATGCTGGTGTCTCAGCCACACATTTGATTCAACAAGCAAGACCAAAGTACCACTTTATAGAGCACCTCAAAAACAACATGCATTCCTCTCTGTGAATTCTTAGGTCAAATCTTTTTTGTGACCCAATGCTGGTACATTTAATTAAGCGGCGAGAAGTTGTTCTCAATATATAGCATGACTTGTACTGCAGGAAATGAAGGCTAATCTGGAGGACTGTGGACAGTCTGTGGCTAAAAGGCATTCTCAAGGTGAACTGACTCAGCTTTTAATCTGAATAGGTTTGGCATGGGTTCAGGGATCTGCTGCTTCCCTTCTCTGCTGAAGTTTCTGCATTGTTTTCTTATACGTTTTTATGTCTGAGGCCATAGGTTTTCAGTGCAAAAGTTTATTATAAAGTTGAGTTTGTATTGTGTTAAAATGTTAATATAGACAGTTTCAAGCTATAGACATAAATTTTATCTTGGGGGACGGGGAGGTTAGTGATTCCCTAAAAAAGGAGCATGTGATGTCACACTTAGTATGCTTTGATGTGGTACTGTGTATCAACGTGTTTGTTGTTTTTGAGCCATTACCAAAAAGAGAACAAAAGGCAAAGAAAGAAAAGTATCTTCTAGCAAAGTGGCTCAAGTTTCATGTGCAGATAATGTTTTGATCTTTGAGACATCCAACTCCATCAGTCAGCCTGTTCCTTTGCAAGTAGAAACACTCCCACATCACAGTTCATCGAGCAGAACACACTCATCTGGTTGAAGATGTCAAGAACTACACAACGAAACGCCCATAAAATCACAGTTTTCCTGAGGAACAAAAACCTATTTTCCATTTTATAGTTCAAATTATTTTTGGAATAATGTCTGAATGTCTATGTGCTGTTAAACACACTAAATAGCATCCTGTCAATGAGGATAAAATGTCTAAAATCACTGAGTGACTAAGGTCTTTAAGGAACTGTGTAATAGTTAAAAATAAAATGTAAAAAATACAGCACTTTTACATACTGCTGTTTTTTATATATATACACATAAATTCCAAAAATATATTTTAATTCTTTTAAAAAGTCCATTGAAAATTTTGAACCCCCCACCCAAAAAAACCACACTTATTAAATAGGTAAATAATATTTAATAAGTGATTAATATAAAGCCAGTTAGAGTAAAAAATATGTTACTGTCAAAAAAAGGTGAAAATGTATCTTGCTGGGAGTCCTACATAATATTTAAATAAAAAAAACAAGCAAAAACTGAGTTTAAGTTTTGCTCTTTACATTTTACAAGTCGGTCACATTGAAATGCAAAAATGTTCCAGAGCAAACAAGTGGGTAAGGTTTGTTAAACCAGTAGGTATAATGATTTGTTTCTTTGTTTTAAGTTTCAAAGCATGCATGCGATATAGACAAACACCTATCGCTGCTTCATGACTCCATACTGTACTTTTTTTACACCTCAAGGCGTGTTGGGTGGTCAAACAAATCACATCAGTCCCTGACAAGTGCACGTCAGACAAAATTAGACTAAAACAGTCAACCTTATCTGGCCTTCAGCGCCAGCAGGGGTGGTCTGCAGATGCTTTGACGCTGACTTGACAGAGGCAAAGGGCTGAAAATAAATAGCAATATTCAGTAATGGCATATTGAATTGCTTATTTATTAGATATGTGACAGGGACAAAACTGATAACCAAACATAACCCAGAGAGTAAATGATAGGCAACGTTATTTATGTAGGCTTTGTGGTTTTATCATGAAATGTAAAGTTACTAAGAAGGGAGAAACTCTGCATACGCATATAAAGCATATAAGAATTATTTAAGGGTTTATGTTTAAAGATTTTCTTTATACTGTCATTGATAAAAGTTGTTTTATAAACACGTTTCAGCAATGTAGAGACATATTACAATTTTTGTTATAAAGTCAAGGTAAATGTTCTAAGTTTGAAATTACCCAGCATTGGTGCAATATTTTATTTTATTTTTTAACATACTTTTTCAGCATTATAGGCCTTTGTTGATATTCACCAGGCAGAAAATAGGCAAATAGAGAAGCAGGGGTCAGACATGCAGAAAAGGTCTCAGGGTCAGGAGTCAAGCCCTGGACAGATGCCATGAGGACTAGTCTCTGTTTTCAGGCCCTTGCTCTACACCAGAGTCCTCTAATGTTTTAGTTTTATGGGTGAATTTAAATGAGCAGGTCCATTTTTGTGTGAAAAAACATGGAAACCTAAATGGTGTATCTTGCTTTATGTATTTACTCTTACAGAGTCTTGTCTGGTTGAAATGCAAAACTTGGATGTTTTACATTGACATTGTCTGTGAGAACTAGACACAATATAGATTCAGAGAGAACAGACCCAGTTTAATGTCTGTACTTAGACACAAATAAGCCACTCATCCCGCAATGATTGAACTTCAATTCATAAATTTGAAATAATCTATACGCTGCTCCTCCACCTCACTCTAAATTGGGCTTTCTTCAGTTTTGGTACAATGTTGATGTAGTATTTGTGAGAACTGCAGCGTGTTGGGGTTCCACAGTCTGGACATTCAGCACTGGCTGCACTGCGAGGAGATGCCATATAAATTCAACTTGTATGATTGCTTGTGTGTGTGTTTTTTACAATGTGGGTGGGGTCTATGTGTGTGTTCTAGTGAATTTGTGTGTGCGTGAGAGAGTGAGCAAGAGCGAGAAACCAGCTAACAGAAGTTCCTCAGTTATGTTATGTGTGAGTGCAGGGTAAAAGGCCAGGTATGCTGAGTGACTGCCACATTACCCATAAGCATGAATCAATCTTCTGTTCAGACATTTAGCTATTTACAGGCTCACATGAATTTGATCATGTGTTTTCTTGTAATGGTTTTCTAGAATTTCCTAAAGCTTCTGAGGCATCACTGTTTCACTGGACAGGACTGAGAATGAGGAAAACAATTCTAAAAAAGTAAGAATGGAGGACCAATGATCATTCTGAATTTTACAATATTATAAATGGAGTAATTTTGGTGTTGCAATCCATGTTATGTGCTTTTCTCTTTGCATTGACTTATAATAACTACAGCCTCAGTAAATTGGACTGAATTAGGCATATATGTGTTGCCACAAAAGGCTCAGCACCTTGAGGATGTTCCATGGACCTAGTGGTCTACAGAATCACAAAAACTCTAACATCTGTGGCATTTACAACAATTGCAACTGAATCTAATGTCACAACTGCACATTTTCTACTGCATTACGGCTAGTGGGTTGTGTGTGTCAAACAAGATGAGAGTCACACGGTGTGTGAATAAAGATGAGCTGCAGGAGATCTTTTACAGGAATGACAGTTGTAGGACTGAGCTTTGGTGTTTTTAGTAAAGTCTGCATGAAAGCTACAGTAAGTCATTATTGACATCTAAATAAGGTCAACTCTGTCTTAGTATGGAAAAGACAAAACATATTTGCACTAAGTTGAAGGATTGCGTCACGCATTTTTGAATGTCTTAAATTGCACAGAATCTCTTCTACACTACTTATTACTTTATATTTGTCTGAAATGGGTCAGTTTGGAAATTGAGATCTCATATCTCAACAAGATGTCTTGTGTCAGAAGTTTGAACAGTTATAACAAAAGAGGAATTAGAAAACTTTATAACAAAAAGGATATCTCTAAGACTCTGGCAGGAATTTTAGAGGAGAAAATTGGTCAAGTTGTATCTTAGTTGTATCTATATTCATTATATACCCATTTTAAGGATAGGTTTTAAAAGATAGAAGTTAAAATGTTGCTTACAAAAAGCAAAATCATGTTCTCCACTACTCATTAACTGCTCTTTCCATCTTTCTATCCATCTCTTTAATGGCAGATGATTTGACATAAATCATCTGCCTTTTTACCCCAAACATGCAGGACAAATCAAATTTTACACACTACTTTGAGACTGACTGTAGCAGCGCTGTCAGAGTTATAGCCAGGTGCTTTGTTGTTGAGCTTGATACTGTCACCATGGAAACCCTGAGTTGTTGAGCGCATCCTGGAATTAGGTCCAGGATGCAGTGTTAAAAACAACATTATTTCAGCTTGTGGGAAAAAAACATATATGAAAAATATCTCCCTCCTGTTATGCCATTGAGACAAGAAACCCATTTTAAAAACCCCTGTGGGTATTGCTAGACAATAATTATATCAACAGTGTTTGCTTTATGAAAGTAATTTTCAGCATAAACCGCTCTGAAGGCAAAGTTTCTATTGTTCTGGTGATAATAAACATTTCAGTGCATTATAATTTTTAAGCTCCCCCCCCCCCAAAAAAAAAAAAACATTCTCATAAACCTTCAGTGAGACTTATAAGCAAATCTAGACCTCATTGCATTGCTTACAAACCAAACAAGAATTTAGGAGCTGCCTGCCCTGCAAGAGAGGAAAAATACACACACTGGCAAAGATTTATGGGGAATCATAATGTGTAATTGTATCTAGCTGAGAACATTTGGTAACTTACAGCCAAATCTCAAAGCACTATTTCTGCATAGTGAAAAAGTTTACTACCATATTGATTTAAAGGGTTGCAGGACGGAGGTAAATTTGACTTTGAAACATACGCCTTGAAACTGGCCTCTGTCTCTTTAAAAAACCCTACTCTTTCCAGCACTCTCCCTTCAGCACGTCATCACAACCATGCATCTACGTGCTTTCCAATAATGTCGTTTACAGCTTTTGTTTGGAGTGTTGTAGTTTATCTGATGAGCTCAACAGACACACAAATTCAAAAGGTTTTTGGGAATTGCTGCTGCCACTAGTCTGGAGGAGTTGTGTGGGAGGGATGTTGGGGAGAGGTTCTCTGTGTAGCTGGAGCTTGGCTGATTACTGCAGCTCCAAGGAGGAGTTTTGGCTAAATAGGTGACGCATTGTATTACCAGGTGTTAAGGCATTGCTGCCATGGGAGATTCAAGGATTCAACATGCATCCATGAATCAAAGCCACACTCTGGGTGTGTGTTTGATGAGAGAATGACATTTAAAGCTCAAAAAAGTTAACTTTTCATAATAATCTACTGTACCTGCTGCAGAAGTTATTTTGTACCACAAGTACAAAATAACAGTCATTTTTTTCTGATCAGGGGTCATAATTTTGCATCTACTGCCAGGCTGAAATGGGGATTTAAACATGATGCGTCCAACATAAGCATAACTGGGTTTAGTGTTTATCCCAATCATTAGGTCCATGTGTTGACGATTAACATACACCTTGCGATTGTGTTTCTTTTTTATGCTTGTCTGTATCCACAAGCTTCAGTCTGCAACTAACATGAGTGTATCTAATATACTCTTATGTTAGACAAATTTCATTACTGATGCATCATCTTGTATCACAATAGATCATAAAATACTTTGAAGGATGCATGTGGCGTTAGAATATCTGCACATGAGTTTTCATTGCTAGCTGTTGGATTTCTCCAGTCACCCGATCCACCCATGTTTTTGTTGCCTATTGTAAAGCGGAAAGCGAGTTGACAGATTGTAGTAACTAAGTGAAAGAAAGGATCAGGGTAGTAATCTGTCTCACTGATCCTTTTTGAAAGAACCAACTGTTTGGGATACAGCCATGACATGTCTGTTCCTGAAGGCCGACCTGTAAGCCGATACCTATAGTGGCATTTTCTGCCATCCCAGCTACTCGGATCAGGCAAAACTATCCAAAACATTTGGTACCATAGCTGGTTGCAAAGGTCGTTTATATCAGCTGTTTATGATTAAAGTAAAAAAAAAATTATGCCATTATCTTACTTGTGTTTCTGTTACTTTTCAGTGTAGCCTTTTAGCAAGACATTTTCTGTCTCTGTGTTACTTTTCTCTGCTGGTCAGTTCAGGTTAAACAGTAAACAGATTGAATTACTTTGTTTGAGATCTTCTTGTATAAACAAAGATTGACTTGTTCATTTCTGTGTCACACAGGACCTGGTAGATACCCTCAGTCTAACCTATGCAATAATTTTCCAAGTTTTACTTGAAGATATCAGTATCTTCAAGTAAAACTTGAAGATACTGATATCTTGAAGATACTGATATCTTCAAGTTTTACATTAGTCTAAGTTGATATACAGTCTGAGTTCACCCTCTTTTAAACAAATGTTCTCTGTCCTTGGAGCAGAACCGCTGCCAAGATGAATCTGAGTATTTAATCGTATCCAGTAAATCTCCCTTTCTTCTTGAAGTCAAGTGTCAGTTGTTATCTTTTCTAAGTTTCCCATCAAACTTATGTTCTTTTTTTAATAAGTGTAGCAGTTTTAAAATTAATCAGTATTTTGTTTTAATTTACTCAAAGTTCGTGTTCTGTGTGGTGATTATTAAAGCGTGGCAGGTTTTACGACTCCCAGGATTAGATTTCATTGCAACTATGTGAGCTAAAAGAGTCATTATCCTGGACATTTTTGACCCACAGCAATTACTAGTGTCATTTTCTTCATCGTTAACTGGATGACACTTTTACAAGGGTAAATGTATGGCTTTTCTTTTTTCCCCCTTAACTAATTGTGGTTTCACCGATGTATTAAAATTTGTAGAAGCTTTGATTTATGTAAAATCAGCTCATTTTAACACCTATGGTGAATTAACCCCTTTGTCAAATTGTGGTTCTGACTACAGGCTATTACATTAGCAATAGACCACATACAGGCACGCTACTCACACAGACACACATACGCACACACACACCTACACACACGCGCACACACACCCACACACACAGTGGACTGGTTTATAGGGTGGCAATAAAAAGCAACGCTGTGCGAAATGAATCCAATGTGAATTACAGTTTTTCTAAAGCTGTGTTTTCTTAGAGATGAAGAAATGGACCCGCCCAGAGAGTTACGGTTATTGAAGGAATTTAGAGTTGAGTTTATTTTTCCAACTCCACAGGTGGGAATCTGTTAGACTTGACCCTTCACTCACTTTATCTTTTCTGATGAACTTGGAATCCAAAACACTGCAATCGTTTCTTCTCTGGATATTGTTCAGAGAAGCATAAAAATTATTATTATTCAAAAGCACAAAAAATACATCCATTAGGTTAATTGATTCTACATTGCAGTCTGCGCTAGCATGCTTGGTTGCTGGCCTTGAGATGTTCCGGGTGTGCACTGCGTCATCTGTTGAATGCAAGTATGGACTACAGCTCCTCTGTAACCTTGGACAGGATTAAGTAGCTACAGTAAATGAGTGAGGGAGTTTAGACTGATTTGAAAGAGACCAGCTGTGTCACTTGTAGGAATCATGTTAATGTTCCTTTAAGTTTCTTTCTTCTTTTTTTTAGAAGTAATGGCTGCATTAAAGCTGTAGTTTGTTCACAAAAAGCCGTGTGTAATTTCTCCCAAATATTGTGACATTGTGTGCAGGTATTGTTCAGCTGTGTGGCCAAACTCTTCTGTGTAAGTTGAAACCAACCAACGTCAAACCATCGTTTCCAGGTAAGAAGAAAATGTGTTGTATGCAAGGAAATTGTATTTGTTAAGCACATTTAAGTCTAATTCATAATACCAAGAATGCTCGACATAATTTATAAAAACTTTTAAAATAAATAGGATATTTAAACTAAAGTGGATATCACACATATGTGTGTGTGCATATGCACATCTTTCCAACATAAACACAATGCAGCATGAAAATCAGAATCTCTGAAAGCGGAAGAATGAATCGATTTTACAGTTTTATTGACTGCTGGACTTTTCTATCAAATTATTGCTCTGTGTAAATGCTCTTTGCACATTCCAGTTTGTAATGCATTACTATCATGGAAAGTTTTGGGCTTCAGTCACACTTCATTACTGACGTAACTGGAGAAGTTTATTTCCAGGATGTAAAATACCACCTGACACATTCACAAACACACATGGGCTGAAAGAAATGTACATGTGAACTTGCATGTGTAGTCTCAGGTGTGCTGAGAACAGCATCTTTCAGCATGACGAGACTCTAACCTGAAAACAACTGGAGGGTGAGGAGCGGGGCCAGTGTAATGATGTGTAAATGTAAATAAGAGAGATGAGGGAAGGTGCTGCTTGTGAGCTCATGAAGAGACATGAAAAAAACCTGTCCAGTTGTTTCAATTACATCTGAATTCAAGGACTTCTGCTGTGTAGATGTTACAATGAGCCAATCTGGACACAAACCTTCTGTTTAACTGATAAGTATGTTTTTACTATTTATTGCTTCGGCAGCTATTAACTATTCTTTTTCTAGTTAAACAAGCACAATATTTTGTAGCCTGAACTTAACTAAAATTATTATGTGATTAAAAAAATGATAGTTTTTGTCAGTTCTGTCTCAAAAGATGAAAAAGACAACTGGTCAAAACAGGAATCACAACCATAATAATTTTCTGAAAATTAAACAAAGTTTGGGTCTTTATGATTGTACTCATCAAAAACAATGAACTGGCTGTGATGAGAAAATAATATGCAGTGGATAAGTGAAGTTTTTTTTCTGAAAATAAAAAAAACTCATCTTTACTTGTGTGTTTTAAACAAAATGAAAATAAAAGCGTGATTTGGGAAGTTATTTTTCTCTTAGGGCCACATAGCCCACTGTGACTGTTGTCCAGGGCTGGACCATTGAATTTCTAAGTATTTACAACTTTACATTTGTTATGTGTAAAATGAGATTCAATGTTTTAATTTCATTAATTCCTACAAAGATCTTCCTACAATGGCAAGCTACTGAAAATAAAAACCTGTTTGTCAAAATGAAAGGAGCCGATTCAGACAGACCAACAGAATTAAACCTTTATGGATGTGTGATTTAAATTTTTAAGCAAGCAGCCATTAAATGCTTTTTTGTTTGTTTGTTTTTTTTACTTTGACTCTCATTGATGGACTTCAAATTCCTAAATTGAGAAATGGAAGGCAAATCTTTGATTGCACAGAGTTCCTATCAGTTTGAACTAACTTTATTTTATTTAAAAGTTGAGCCCAAAGTTGACAAAATTATCCAAATTGTATTTGTATTTTAGAGGAAGTACATTTGTTCATACTGCTGCTTCAGCAAACCTTTGGCCTTCAGCAGCAGAAAAAGTAGTTTTGTGCTCCAACACTGTAAGCAGAAGCCTTTGTGATTATCCCTGTGTGGGATTGAGCAGACTTCTAAATACATTTCTGCAGCTCCCAGTTTTACCAGAAAGGAACTTCACAGCTATACAGTCAGGAGTCGAGTGAAAGCAGAACGCGCGATGGGCTGGAAGTGACCTGTTCATTTATAAAACTGCAGTAAGGTGGTTAAAGGCGAAGCCAGCTGCAGGTATTGGCTTTTGTAAATTGTAGTATGCCTCATTTACATTTGCACATTACTGATCCTCCCTCTGAGTCTCCTCGGTGTTCATATGTGCACACTAAAATGTTTGACTAAAACATGTCTGCTCTGACCTTGAGGGTGTTAGCACTGTTGACATTTGTTTGGAAGGTGATTCAGTTCTTCAGACTGCTGCCAGGTCGCATGGGTTGAGATCAAAGGAAAGCATTTCTTCCTGGGTGACGCTGAGACAGCTTTGTGTTTATTCTAAAACTGTCTCATTGTTTGTGTCTCTGTCTGCCTTTGGTTCTGACTCCCTTCGTTGCTGTGTTGCCTACCTACACGCGATGTTGTCTGCACAGCTGTCTTTTTGTGACTCGTGCCAAACATTTTAATTACAGTCACTGTTTTATTTTATTACCTGTCCGAGGTGTCCTAATGTTGTGTAGTATAGCTTTAGGAAGATAAAGAAGGAGAAAAAAAGAATTTGAGGTTTTTATTTTAGAGGTAGACCGTGAACATTTGTTTATTTTCATATTACGCTGTCAGCCCTGTGTAGATTAATATGGACTGACAGCATCTGGAAAATCTTGTGTGATATTCAATTGAAGGCAAGTTTGCAGGAACTTCTGATTGCTCAATTTCTCTCTATTTGTTTGGCTTAGGGACAACTCTTTAAACCACAGCCAGCTCAAAGTCTTTGCAAAACATGCAAAGTTGGTCTTTGTGGTTTGGAGTGTTTTGCACCTGTCTCTCATAATTCATTGTGTTCATTTTAACACAACAAGTCTGGTCAGGATGAAGTGATTTGTGCTTTTCATTTCTGGCAGCAAATCAGACTGTTTTAACACCATACAGGTGGAGAGCAGAAACACAATATGAGGTCATGTGAACTAAGTTACAGTACTGACAAAAAAATCCTGTGCACACAATGTATAAAAATGACACTTCTTTAAGATTACAACATGATTAATTTAGTAATAGTTTGACTGCCCTGTCAAAAGGTAGGATGCTCCAAGCTGTGCCTGCAGAACAGAGGAATTCATGTGCTTGGTTAGTTGTGAGGTCCCTCCACTCCCCCAGGGATGTGTTTTGTTTTGCTGTTCTCCACTGCAGCCAGATGAATGGACACATGGAGAGCTGGGGGAGGAGGAGACCATTGGACATGTTAAAGGACACCTGTGGGGCTTTGTGGGGCCTCCTCGTGATGGACGTGGTTCCGCTTCAGGTGGCAGTAATTTCTCTAAGCCGTGGGGAGGAGCAGTGCAGTGGCATTTTGTGCCTGTGTGTGCATGCACTTAGCATTTGTTGGTCAGTCAGAAAGACAGACACCCAGATAAATGGATTATTGTTTCTCTTATTGGAGAATTTCACAGGGTCTGCACGGCATTCACTGCGAGTCAGTCGTGTGCACGTCCACATATTCACAGCTGAGGAAGCCGTGAGAACTTTATTGGTTATTCTAGAAGATCGGCCTATGACATTTAATAACAAGCTCCGGACTTCTCATCTGAAGCAACATGTGATCCTCCGCAGTATCAGGGAAACAGATGAGGCCCTGAACCAGTAAAGCACAACTTCACTTACACAGACACACAAGCATGCCGGCGCACATTTGCCTCTAACTCGGCCTTCAACAATAGCACATTTGTCCAACAGCTGATCTCCATATGATAAGGGATAAAAGAATATTAGGCAGAACACCCACACACACACAATTATGTCCACAGATGGTTATCGTATTTACATAATCATTAGTTGTGGGTGAAACTCTGTCACGATCTGTGTGGTGTTCCCAGTGGTATTAAAAGCAATTACTGGTTCAAAGATAGAACTGTTCACACATATATAGTGCACATATGTGAATGTATGCATGTGAATAGAGGAATTCAGCCAAGTACTAGGGAGCAATAACGTTGCCATTACCTACAGGCCATTCTGTGTTTAAGAATACACTGACTGAAAGGTGTGCAGCTTTCTTTCATCCCTACTTTAATAGAAAATAACCCTAAGGGATATAACCCTGAGTAGCTTTCTGCTATTAGTACTGGCAAAGCTCTGCTTATTTACAGATCCAGGTGTTTTATTTGATTTGTTTGACCTTGTTTTAACTTTTGTACCACAATAACTAGTGCATAGCAAAATTTTAAAGCATCAAATAAGTTGTCTTCATTACCGCCCTTAGATATTTCTCTCTTTGTCAGAGCAGAGCGAGAATGACTCATGGCTAGAACTTCTGCTGTTAGACAGCTTTGTAACAATCAAATTGGAACTATTTCACTGGAGGAAAATGGGAGTTTCCCTGCTCTATAATGACCTGCAGGAACTTGTATTCACTTACAAATTTATAGATGGAAGAACAATTAGGTTTTTCTTTTTGATGGATTCTTTATACACATTCTAAGTAATATGCATGTAGATTTTTGGAATCAGCATACTCCATGCTTGAAATATATATTCTACTGCTTAAGAAAGCAAAACATTGTTATAATGTATTTTACTTTTAAGTTAAAAAGACAGCCTGATGAAGTTGTACAAAACATCATTTTGCACTAAAAAAAAACCTAAAATCTCATTGGGTTGGTAGACACATCAGCTTGTTTTTTAGATTTGATGCTCATTTTTTCTCACCAACTTCATCTTTTATATTTGTTCCTACTGAGTTTCCTTATGCTAAGTTTGAGCTCATACCACATTATCAAGATAAACCTATCAAGACACATTTCTGTATTTCAATCTGATCTTTGGGCACCT
Source organism: Micropoecilia bifurca (assembly GCA_903067075.1). Taxonomy (NCBI): domain Eukaryota; kingdom Metazoa; phylum Chordata; class Actinopteri; order Cyprinodontiformes; family Poeciliidae; genus Micropoecilia; species Micropoecilia bifurca. The sequence goes on along the minus strand of CAEGAF010135859.1, from coordinate 14,206 downwards.
TTAAGTTACAAAGAAGTACCATCCTAAATTATTGGCAGCACCAGTGAAAATGTGCAAAAATAGATGAAAATGAATTAATTTTTAATTTCCAGAGCATACTCCCTTACTTGAACCTTATGAGAGGAGCCATGTACTCTAAACGAACTTTTCTGATCCAAGTCAACATGTTAAACATAAATGTCAACTTTGTTGGTTTATATTAAGCATCCTGGTATTTCAAACACTTTATGATACCATATACTCTAAAAAAGATTGATGTCTTCTGACCATGCACTTACTAAAGTCCCCCTAAACTTCAGCACATCCTATATACTGTATTTATGTTTGTGATGGTCAGACATCACAAACATAAATGAATGGATGAAAGTAAGATTTTCTGTCATATTGTATTTATAGTCAATAGAAGCAGAAACTTAAACTACTAAATAAAAATTCTTATATTCTCATATTAACTCTAAGTGGGGTTTTTTTCTCCCCACTTAAGCAACACAAATGTCGTGACATTCAAGGTTGTGTATCAAGAGTTTTACACATATTTCTCAGGCATATCAATAACTCTGCAAACAAACTGCATCTGCATGGATCAGTCTGCATCTTCCTCATGCACACAACCCTCTCACACATGTGTGTAAATGCATGTATTTATGTGTCACGACTTATTTTGGAGTTCAGAGTTTGTCTTCGGAGGTCAACGTGTGAGTGCAGTGTTTCACTGTTTAGAACAAGTCCTCTGTTATACGCTGAATGGACACTGTGCGTAGTGTTTTCTCTGAGACCCAGAGATAGGGAGAGATTTTGTAAAGAAGCAAAGAAGTTGATGTGGGTGACTGGTTAGATTGTGAGGTAAGAGAGGAATAGGCATTCATGTTTTCTGGTAACAAGGTCATGGATATCTTAGTGATCCCATTGAACTCAACGCATTCCATCTTATATGTCTTACTAAATTCGTGTGAATATGTTGTGGAATTTAAACATAAATCTCCACGGATTTATTCAACACTAGTGCTGATAAAAGACAGAGAATGTACGGAGGAATGAATACATGTTTTGTGTGTTTGGCATTCATGCTTTTCTCCAGACATAAAAGGTCTGTGGTGGTTATCCGAGAACCTGCAGTGAACCTAAGGATCCATGAATAGTGGATTCTCTATATTTGGGAGTTGGACCAAGGCCGCTGACCGAAACTCTGACCCCACACCTGCCTTCTGTGTGTGGCAAGCCAAACTACTTTGGCTCGTGTATGTCTTACAGTCACATTTAATCTTTAAGTAAATACAGTAAATACAATGTTAGCACATAGCTAATGTTACTTTATCATTTGTTCTGTGCAATATTGTTTGTTTGCTTGTTTGTGTAGGTCACACAGACAGTTGTTGAGCAACACGAAAAGCCCATTCCTTTGGACTGACAATAAAATTGTTCACTTATCAAGAATGGGAAAAGGCATTAAAAGGCATCTAAAATGTGTAGATTATTAGTTCTCGAGGACTTTGGCTTTATTTACTTAATAATTTAAGCGTTTAGACCATAGGCTATTAAAATCTGAATTTATACTTATCATAAAATCAAATTGTGTTCTATAAACTTTTATTGTTGTGGACCTAAAAGTGGAATTGACCTAAACTTCCATTTATGATACAGTAGTTGTTATGATCCATGTTTTTCTGTGTTTATTTTTGAGTTTTCTCTGTCATCCTGTTCTCTGTGAGTCCTGTCTCTGCTTCCCCGTTGATTGTCTCCCAGGTGTGTCTCGTTCCCTTGATTACCTGTGTGTATTTAGTCTCCCCTGTTGTCTGTATTTCTCATCGGGTCCGTCCTTGTCGTGTCTTTGTTTTCTGCATGTCAAACGTTGTCAATGAAGCTAGCCAGTAGAACTGTTAAGTCCTGGTTAGCTTAGCTCTCAGATGTTTGTCTCGGTCGGCGCCAGTAGAAGTGGGTAAGTCCTGGCTAGTCTAGCTCGCGTTCCAGTCCTCTATGTGACAGTTGCTACCGGTGTTAGCTGTGTGCTTCTTGCTGTCGCGCTGCCTCTTTTGGACTGAAGAGCATCTTTCTTATTTAATAAATCATCATCACCATAACCTGGGTCTCAGCGTCTCCTCACAACCACCATCCACCCCCACTTCTTGACAGTAGTGTTGTTATAAATATGAGGATTGATATCTAAAAGGCAGTTCTGTACATTTGCAGATATTTTTCAGTTCATTTAAGTTTATTCTAAGCTTCTTTAGATACTAGAAGAACACATTAGACTTGGAGGGATTCTCCAGTGTAGTTTTTTATATTCAGCTATGTTCAAAAGTGTAGTTTAATTTCAATCCAAAATTAGAATAGGTAGACATCTCTGGCTTTTCAGTGTGTGTGTTTGTCTGTATGTAATGACTGCCAGCAAATTCGTGACCAGTCTCTCAGTTCTTGTTCCGTATTTAGGTCTCAAAGTTCAAGGGTCAGAGGGGGTCGGGAGACAGTATGAATAACTGCCTGTTATCAGGTGGCAAACAAAAGAATGTGTGTGTGTGCATGTATTTAAGTGAAAAACAGGAAGCAAAGATTGACTGGATGGCAGAAGGAAGGAGACAGAATTAGAGAAATTATGATGGATGGAAATGCAAACAAAAACTAACAGGCAGGCTCAGCAACAAATCCAGGTTTTCTTCTGTTGTTGTAAGGTCATACTTTGTACTTTTTCATCCTTTATCCCTTAATGTTTATCAATAAAATATAAATAATACACACTTGGGCACTTTTGCGCTTTAAGATCTCTTAACAGTGTCAACTTCTTTCAGTTTATTAATCTGCCACATGATTTAATTTTTTTATTCGTCCATTTAATTTTTTTGCACACGTTAAATGAACATTAACATGTGATTAAGATGGGCATATCCTAACTTTGGTTGTTCTCACAGTGAAAAAGATTGAAACATTTGCTTACAATTATTACAGATATTTCCACTTTCTTTGTCTGGATCTTCTAGCTACACCAATGTCTTGAACTTGCGGTTTCCTTCCTCAGATTTATAAAAAAAAATGTGTGTCTCTCCCTTCCCTGATCCACCCCCTCCCCCAACTGTCTGTTTTTCTCCCTCATTTCATAACTCCCTCTTTTTTCCCCCCTGCTAATTGCCACCCTGTTGTAGCATCCCGGGAGCCGGGGGGCTCATTAATTGGTGAAGAGGAGACAGGTGGCGCCACTATGTTGTGATGTTTCTTGTTAGTTGTATGTGTGTTTTCATTATGTTGACCTTGTGTTTTGGGGAGCATCTTTGTTTGCATGGATCTGTCCTTCTAATTGTATGTTCCAATGTATTAACATGGATTTGAGAGTACATACTTGTGTGCATGTGAAAGTATGAGTTCTGTGTGTGACTGTGTGCCTGCGTTGAAACGGGTGTGTGTGGGTACCCTTGCTTGTTAGCCACACAGAGCCCCTTCTCACTGTAATCTCTTTGTTTATGCAGTGTGAAAAGGGCCTGACGGGGGCATGAACTCCCCAAGCTCTTATCCCACTGCGCCACTCACCCCAAGTGGACCATCATGCTTCACCACCACTAGCCTGACACTGGCATTGCTCCCATCACTTCCCCCACCTCATTTTAACAATGCAGTACTTCTTTTGTCTGACCCTCCTCCTTTTCAATAACAACTCAATCCTAAAATAATATATATTGTAAGTGATTTGCAATGATAACAATTCAGCTGGATGCAATGGTTGGGAATGCTCAGAAAGTAGAGAGCTGCCAGAGCTGCAAACCATCTTGGTTTTAACAGTCATCAGATAAAATGGTGGTGGTTTTTGTGCATGTCAGCTGATAACATCCTGCAGGTATCCCTGGACTTGCACACACTTCTTCAATCTCCCATTTGTTGTTACTCTTTGGTCCTGATCTTGCGTTGTTCTCTTCACTCTGCATCTTGCCAGATTTGCAAAACCAGCTGGAAAAAAGTTGTATATTAGTTGCATTGCATTGTTTAAAGAAGTGTCTCATGGTATGGAAATTAAGGTATATTTTTCTTTAAGAAAGGTTTGCCTGTCATTGTGTCTGATCTGATTCAATTTCTAAATGTATCCCTATTATCAGGTGTTTCCCCCCAGGCTTATTAAACAATCTGGACAAGTCGCTATGGGAAAATTACAGGCCAATTTGCAATCTTCCATTTATCTGCACAGTTATTGGGAAAGCTGCTTTTCAACAGCTGAACAGCTTTGATGTTAGTTTCAATGGAGAAGCAGCCTTCAGAACAAACTCTCAGAAAACTACAAAACTGCAGAAACACAAAGTTTCTAAAAATCAAGGCTAAACCCCAAAGTGTTTAGAGTTTGGAGAAAATGTAATGTTTGCTGATTTTTGTTTTCGTTATGTAAAGTACTTTGAGTTCCCTTGATGTTGAAATGTACTATAAAATAAACATGCCTGGCTTTATCATAACTTTTTTTGTTACTCTGGTTTGCCTATTTTAATCCAACTACTTGACTCCAGTTTTCCTGTCATCTTTACCTTCACCTCAAACCTCTCTCTTCTCACTCTCCTTTGAAGTGTTAAGGATGATCTCTTAAATCTCTTACATGATGTTTGTAATTGGTAAAGTCTAAAGGGAGAACTCTTACAAAGAAGCACTGTTTTCCCAACCAGGTGGTGTTATTAGTCCTTCTAATTGTGGGCCTTTGGCAGCTCTAAATGAACTGGTGTTATGGGTAATCAAGTGTTATGGAATGTGTGGTTACTGCATCTGTGTGTGGATGGATATCTGTCTTTGTATCAGTGTGAGTTCTTGTGTTGATGCAGGTGTGGGGTTCACAGACGGTTTGTAGGTCAGGTTCCAGCCCCTGGTGTCACCAAGTTGTTTGGCCCTAAACAAGTCCTAGAACAGGGAACAGTTTTTTTTTCCTTTCTCTTCTGCTAATTTTTCAGATAATTTGTTGGTGCTTCAGGTCTGTCACCCTCAATCTAAGAGTGAGTCGTTATACTAAACTGAAGGATTCTGGACTTAAAAAAATAGCAATTTGCCTCAGAAACACGTGTTGCTGTGTTATTAGCGGAAGACCCCAGAGATTACGGGTGAAACTAGGTTAGTGTAAAATGGTTTATTGGAATTACCAGAAGCCCGTGTTTGTATATCAGTCCTCATGACCTGTCTAAGAGTTGCCAGTGATCTAACTGTAACAAATGTTCCCTGACAAGTACAGATATTTAGATATTGTGGCTCTTGTAAATTAGTTGTATTTGCTTATTTCATAGTTAATTTGCCATCACCAGTTTGTGGTTTTAAAACTGCTTCTTCAAATTGTGGCTGTAGTAACAGGTCGGCAACAAAACCGCTACTCTTTCAATTATTTTGCCTCATGACAGGCATGTGCCTCCTTTAAAGCTTTTGGAACAGTTTCCAGCAGGATTTTAGTAACTTCTTCAGTTCAGAAAAATCTCTGGTCAATGTTTCTCTTGCATGACAGCATGTCACACATTTCTATTCAAATTTCTATTTGTGCTTCTCATATTTTATGTGAATTAAACTGATTGTAAAACTATATGTAAATAAATGAAAATACTTCTCAGTGTTTTGTCATTGAAATATTTTTAGCATCAACAATGGGTGATTTATTGTTATTACTTTCAATACAAAAAATGAGAAAAATTAATTGGCAATGTTTTATTGTTTTTGTGTTACATTTTAACTGGGATTTTGAAGAGTATGTCTATGCATTCAGTATCTTACATGTAAGCCTTGTAAAACAGCAATCTGATTTTCTTTTAGATATTCTCATGGTTAAGCTAAGGGGAAACATATTCCAAGCTAGATTCTTACATTTTCTAATTGATTTAGACTTGATGTGTTTCTGTTGTTTAACCACAGGGAGACTTTATGTGTTGCTGAGACTTTTCTTTTTCCTGTATGACCAGTGTATCCACAAGTTTTTTTTTTAGGTCCACCATTGAGAAGTGAGGTCACATTTGTTCTCTAAAACTGTGATTACATTTGTAATATTCAAGATATTATTTCAGCATTAATGAAAATAATTGTCTCACCTGTGATAAGAGCAATTAGTCTTGTTTTTGGCTGTTAAGTCTACTCACAAAGTGTAGTTTTGTAGTTTTTTTTGTTTTTTCATTCTGGCATGTTAACATGAAGCTCATATGTTTTGTCTTATTAATGTATCAAATTACCTGCTATAAGAATGAATTTATAGTTATACAAAAACTGGATGTCACTTGAAATCTTGTATTTAGTGTTAAAATAATCAATTTCAGATGTTTTGAGGTCTAGTTTATGTCCTTTACAGGCATTAAGAACTGTTTAAACCTTAATAGCATGATACTACACACAGCAAAACAAAAATACTAAATCCTGAATGTCTGACATAGGGGACTATTGGAAGGTTGTCATGATGTCAGATACTGATTTTAATTTAATGGATTAGTTTAGTTAGGGAAAAATAAATAGAAGAACTAAAATAGACTTTAGTTGGTTTTTTGAAATGTTAAGTGAATTGTTTTTCTAACTGCAACCAATCCATCTGTTGTCATAGCAAAATGTAGAGGATTTTACACATTACTAGAATACTTAATGATATTTTTGCTTTTTTGACACCTCAAAAACATTTATTGTCTATTCAGTCATGCTGTTCATAAATAAAGTTTGTTAAAATAAAAATAAATTGCATTTTTGATGTGCAACCTTTATTTAGTCAAAAACCAATTGGGTGGGTGGCTGCAGCATATGATCCTCATTGTTTGAAAAGTGGATTTATGAATCACTGTAGTAGGCAGGGACGGATCCCACAAAGCAGGTGGGACAGCTCTTGCTCTTTCAGCTCCCACTCAGGATCTTTTCTGGGAGGTTTTTCTACATCGCCATGAAAATAAATTAAATCAATTTGTTTTACTTTGATATAATCGGAAAATTTACTTCAAAAATGATGTGCCTTTTCGTCAACTATAAGGTCATTTATCATCCAGAAATATTACTCTCTCTCTTAGTGGGGTCAGGAGGTGCCTACCTCCAGCTAGCATTCCAGGCGAGAGGCGGGGTCACCAATCTGTTGCAGGGCAACACAGAGGCAGACAGGACAAACAACCATGCAGACACTCACACCAAGGGAGAATTTAGAGAGGCCAATTAACCTGACAGTCATGTTTTTGGACTGTGGGAGGAAACCAGAGTACCTGGAGAAAACCCACGCATGCACAAGGAGAACATGCAAAGTCCATGCAGAAAGACCAGGGCTGGGAATCAAACCCAGAACCTTCTTATATATATATAACAGCTTTACCAACTGCACCACTGCGCAGCCGACTCTCCATAACACTTTATTTGAAACCAAAACTAGCTGTCTTTGAAAGAAATTTACAACAGCAATAAACCACACATTCGTTATCGCATTGGGATTAGAAGAGTGAATCTTTTGATTCTGAACTTTTGGTTTTCTATTCTGTCTCGTCATTCCTGCCAATAATTATATGCTATTTATAAAGTTATATTGTGACTATTTAAAATTACTACAGCACACTGTCAAAGTAATTCCCAATCAATCAAAAGACTTTCATTAAGTTTAAATATTTCAAATATGGAAACTTGGAGAGCTTCTGTGTCTGCTTGTGAATTTGTCTTTAGTGTTAATGTTTTTGAACTTGCCTAAGCTGTTTTGCTGAAAAATTTCAGTTCATTTTAAAGGTCAAATTTGAGTTCATATTTCAGTCATTTGAAGATTAAAGTAAATGCTGAATTTGTTTTTTTAATCCAGAAATGGAAGAATATAGTTTGGGATTGAGGCCGGCTGCCACTGTTTCTGTGCTGCCTGCTAGACTAAGGTGTCTCATTTATTTTGGTTTAGTGGTCACCTAATCTTCCAAACAGAGCAGGAAAGGTCCATTTCAAAGGTTAGAGAACCACCAACTTTTGAGTTCACCTAGAAATCAACACCCCTCCTTATCTTGCTGTAGAGTTCAAGAAAAAGCAGTTAATAGGTGGAACAACTTTGACACCAATGAATGCAAGTTGGGAGATGTGAAAGGTAAAGCCATTTTGTCAGTGTCATGCAAGCGTGAGAAAGGAAGAAAGGAACAGTGAAGTCTTTCTAAAGTTGCTTTTACGTCTTTGCAATTTCCCCAACATATTTTTTTTGTAGAAGTGAATTAAATGACTGTGGCATTTGGGGGGATTTTCATCTTTTTTATGTTTCAGCACATCAAATTATGTTTTTATCCGTGTTTTTGGATTTCTCTAGGATGTTTGGTTTTATTTTAAAACACCTTGTTAATTAAGAAAATAACAAATTCCAACAGTAATGGTGATTTTTTTTTCTATATATAAGCCATATGGGTAGTTGCCCCTGGTGGCATTATGAGAGAGAGGGCCGAATCACCCTTTTTGAAATGTATCTGTTAGTTGCTTCTTGCTGAGTCAAATGTATTTGTATTCCATATTTCAGAAACAATTATTGCCTTAAGGCAGTTCAAAGTGTTTTACGTGATTGACCAAAACACAATACAGCAACCAACCATGAAACAACCAACAAACATCACATTTGTTAAATATCATCATCAAAATCATCAACAGCAATCATAATTAAACACACACCAAATACACCAATCATTTTTCCAACTGTTTTTAATCAAAGGCAACTATAAACAGGTGGGATTTTTAGTCTTTATCTTAAGTAACCCGCTGGTTCGGCTGCATTTTCTGGAAGTTTGTTCCATATTTGTGTTGCTTTATCAACATAATCTCAAGGACCATTTTGGAAATATATGCCACCATTGGTCACTCTGGCTCATTATTATACAGGTCTGAGTATTTCCTAAGTGTCTTTGAGATGGTTGCTTATAGTAAGGCACTTTCCCTGATTTTAAAAAGATTGGACTTCTGAGTTTCTAACTAAGCAGTCAACATCCAGGACTGATGTTCCCAAACTGATTCTGCTGTGAAGCTAACTCCCTTCTCCCCCTTCTTTAGCACAAATAGCAGAAATTCTCTTTGAGCAATGCAGACATAAAGAAACCATACCACAGGAGGTCAGAGGTGAAACTGTCACTGCTCCATCATCACGCCTTTCTTCCCACTCTGGGAACTAAGCCGCTTTTGGTGTTGTGATAGGTTACAAAATGCTTTAGTAGACCCCAGGCACCAGACCAAATACTGTTGACAATGTTAAAACACCTCTGACCCTTTCTTACTCTTTATTTTTCTTCTCCTCTTCACAATCCTATACTTACTATCCTTCATGCTCTAGGATTATTTTTAAACATCTGTAGGCTAAATGTCTTCATCTTCTAACGCAAAGCAGCCAAACAAAAACAATTTTCCTCATTGCACCACAGTGTGGATTTTCTCCAGGTGGAGAATTTCAGAGCAGAAATGGTCCATAGAAAAGAGGAAACCAGCTCAACTCCCACACACAGTGTCTCTCTTGTTCGACATAGCATTCGGGCAGAAAGGACTGCTATGTAAATGCAGAGTTGAATGGGAGGGAACAGACAGGTTTAAAGTAGATTATGTTAAACTGCTTGTTAGTTTAAAGATAAACTGAAGTGAATGGATGGGGATTAGCAGATGTGCTGCTGTGCCACTGAGGTGTTTCTCAAAGGCTGACCTAATCCTCTATCTCCTTGTCAGTTCACATCAAATAAAAGGATAATGGTTTCTTTAAGGGAACAGTGAGTTGAGATGGTATAAATTAGCTGACTATGCATCGTAGATGGTTCAGTGTGACTTGAGCAGTTTAATCTAAGATTATAGGCTGGGTTTTCATTTTGGGTTTTCATTCATTTTAAATCACATAGGATGCTTGTCATTCTTCACAAAGAGGTGGAACGTTGGATGTTTCTTTATAAAGGCAGAAGGAATAGATATTTTTCTTGGAACATTAATTTCCCACATTTTGTTTTGTGCCACAAGCATAAAACATATCACTATTTTGAAGAATGCTTCAACACAACGTTTTCTGATGTAACGAAGGTGTTGGGTTTTCCAGCATCACCAGATAAAATTTGCCTCTCTCACCACAAAGGTTCTCCCCATTGATAAACCGCTAACTAGCAGCATGTCATGCTTTTTATATTATAATATTTAAACTCAAGAGAATAAAGAAAAATGTTCTAAAGATTCACCTTCTAAAAAGACATGATACTGAAGTACAAATTTCATCCCCAGTGAAAGACGTTATAATTTTGTTGTGTGGTGTCAGCATGTCAAAAATGACTCAGAGTTGGACATTAGGTAAAGTTCTGACCTCAGGCATCAGCTGTTGTGTTTCATCCGAACAAGCAAAAGCAGTTTGAATGCTGTTAACCTATGAGACAGAGAAACATTCCTGCTGAAGATATAGGCAACTTCATTTGTGGCTTAAAGTGGAAGCTTTACAAACAATGTTACTGCTTTTTGTCTATTCTTTGAACTCTCACTTCTGCCCTAAAGGTTGCCATGAGTCATTTATCATTTGTTCATCAGAAATCATTGTATTAAATGAGAACACACACCCACCATTCTTTATAGTTTTCTCCTCACCATCCTTTTGTTTGCCTCTTTTTTTTCCCTTGGTTTTGCTGCTCATCCTTTGCTTGTGCCAGTATGAGCCATTTATCATGCACCCAGCATGAAGGGGACTCCTGTGATGAGAAGCATTCATGTGCGTGTATGTGTGTGCGCGTGTATGTGTGATACATGTCTGTGCTGATTTGCTTGAAGACAAGATATCATATGCAGATCAAGAAGTGACCCCTTCAAAAACTGTTATTTAAAAGGTATTGAAGACTGATGCCCCATGACACACACAAACATCCACACTCGCATCCACAGTTTCACAGCTATTGGGGGCAAATGCTGTCACAGTTTTTAAAAGGCTTCCCGCAGTTAGACATGCTTGAAATGACATTCTGGTTCACTAGAGAAGAGGAGTGAGGGGAGGAGTGCAGCAAAGAAAGACAGAAGCAAGGGGGAGAGAGGGCGGACCATTTTTTTCTTGCTTTACAAAAACATGAAGAATATGCAATAATGAGTGAAATATCTTAATAAGAAGATCATAGAGAATTTTTATTTTTATGCTGATGTGAAATAAAATCTCTTACCAAAATTCCGAAGCTGGTGTTTTGATGTGGTAATATTACTATATTATAATATTTTTTCCCCCTGTCTTTACCCATACAGATTTCTGACATGCCAATCTTTATTTGGACCTTTTATTCTAAGAAATATTGTGTGGGTTCTACCTACTGCATATAGAGCTGACATCTAATCAATCTGTTGAGATTTGTTTGTCCCAAAATAGATCCAAATTGTTCGATGACATACTCACTGTCTTTGTAGTTTGAAAGTTATGTCAACAATAGAAGTTCAGCAATCATGTTTCTTTGAGGTCTGACCTGTGGCTAATAATTTTAACTAATTCAGATTTTTTTCTTTTCTTTCTAAGGGATCTAATACATAAAATAAAAGCAAACATATTGCAGCTCGTTTATGGGGATAGTTTTGAATCAAACAGAAAATGTATGGATTTAAAAAATAATTTGGATTTTCAAATCAAATCATAACTCTCATTTTTTTTAAATTGTTTTTATCTATTTTATTTAAAAACTGTCTAAATGGACTGAACATTGTGTTTTTTCCCCTCAGTTAAATACTCAAATATTTTCTTTATTTTGCCTGTTAACCCAAAATCAAAGTCAATAGTAGAAATATTGGGTAGTTTGAAGAATCTCTTAACTGATTGGTGAAACTCTATCTTGCACTTCTTACTGTATGCGCAAATTATGATTCAAATTTCATTGAAACTTGGAACAGGAATCTGATCTGTTTTGCTTAAACTTTTAATTTTGTATACGGAAGGTTGGGAACTGCTCTCTGTTGATGAAGTACTTTAAATGTATTTCTCCTAGGGCAGATAATCAGCCTTATCCCTATTACTTGTCTTTACAAATGAAAACGAACAAAGAAAATAAACCTTAAGCACATATCTAAGTGCTTCATTTACCAAAAACTTTAAAGACATTGAATCAGTTTCTTATATATTGATAGTTCAAATCTGTGATGCATTTTTTCATTCTAAAAGGAAATTGTTCAAAGCAGAAACATACACACACATACACATGGAGTTTTGTCAGCAGTAAATGCCCTAAAGGCAAGAGGATAGCTCTGGAAAGGAAATGGTCTATTAGAGTGTCTCAGCCCATTTATTTATTAGTATAAAAGCCTCAGGCCTGTATGATGTAATCTCTAACAGCGCCTTTAAAGTGTCTCTGCCAGCCACCTGAACAGCTCTCCACTGTGCGGAGAGGTGTTCTCAACACTGTTTTATAAAGTATCTATTTCTAGATACAAAACGTTATATTTTCAAAAATCAAACTTTGCTCCCTGTAAAAAAAAAAAGAGTGAGACATGATTCTGACTGATTATGGGAGCCTCCTCCCATAATCTGGAGAGTTATCAGTTAAACGGCGTTTGATTTAAATATTATTTTGCATATGTCTGAAATGATCTGTTCTCTAATTGTCATCATTTTAAACTCAACACGTAGATGAGAATGTAGAGATTATAGCCAAATATTTGTTATGCTCCCAAACATGTTTATGCTGTATTCTCTCTATATCCGACAGGGTGTGATCAATGAAGTTTTAACTTGTTTTTCAAGCATTGCATGTAAAATATAGGACTGAAGAATAAACAATGAATTCAAAATTTTTGAATCTACCAACCATTGTACTATCTGTTTTTGTGGACAAGTTCCTTCACTGCCTGTGGACGCCTTCCTGGTGAGGTGTTGCAGATACAACATCTCCAGTAGGTTTTCCCAACTAGAGCATGTTCAGCACAGATGTGACATTACATATTACTATTATTATGAATTATGGCAGTAGCTATGGAAATAAATCACAAATTTGTTTCAGTTATATATTCTTATTTCAGAAGACACAGGTCACCTGGATTAGTGTTTCCCAACCCTGACCTTCCAGGCACATTCACTGCCCTGCATGTTTAGATGTTTCCCTGCTTTAATGTTCCTGATTCAGATGATTGCAGTTCACCAAATGCCTGTTAATCAGCTATCAATTAAAATCAGCCGGCGTGAAGCAATCATGTTTCACCCACCTCAAGGCCCATGCCGGGCAGTGTGCCTTGAGGGCCAGGGTTGGGAAACACTAAACTAGACAACAGACTGGAGAGAAGACACAACATTGAAGTTGTATGCAAGAAGTGGCTGGGCGGACTGTACTTCTTGAGGAAGCTCAGGCCGTTCAGTGTTAGCAGATGATGTTGCAGAGTGCAATCCTTTCTGTCTGCTAGAGCAGCAGCATTAGAGTCAGTGACTTGAAAAAGCTCAATGACGTGATAAAGAAGGCTTACCTTGGTCTGGGAACTGGATTGCCTTGTGAAGTGAATGCGCCATTTAGTCCTTCATTTAATAAAGGAGCAGGCTCTTCACAAGATTGTGACACAGCAACAGTGTTTTCAATCAGAGGTTTTTCAGATCTGATGCAGTACAAATTTCTACATGAGATCCTTCCTGCCCACAGCAGTAGACATTTATAACGAGTGTGCAGAAACACAGATACTAAGAGTTACATCAACATTAAATTTCCATCTGAGAATAATACAATTGCTTTTTTTTTATTAATTGAATTGATTTTTTGTCTCAACATGTTTACATTGATAGTTGTTCTGATCCCTACTTGTACTTGACACTTATGAAATATTGTAGATAAACCAAAAGTACTCTGAGCAACATTCTGCATGTCTCCTTACATTCAGGAGACAGGCATATTTATTTTCCAAAGATTTGGATTAGTTTTTTAAAAATATATTTACTGTATATCTAAATAATCAAGTTGGACATACAAAGACTGAAACAACAAAAGTATAACATGACCAGTAGTTTAGGTTACAAGCCTCCTGATAAAGTCAGTACTCAGCTTGTCACTGCTCAGATGCTTTGTGTAATCAATTGTTGTATCATTTTTTAACTCACACAGTACAGGCTGAAGTTATTTCGAGCAAAATCTGCAAACAGTTAGACTCAGAATCTCTCAGATCCTAGTTTGTGTCTTCAGTATCCCCCATAACTCTCCTACCTTTTTCTAAACCCCATCTTGCTTATGTCTTCTCCCTGCCCCCGTTTTCTTTCCATCTCTGAGTGAATATCTGGGTGCGTGTGTGTGTGTGTGTGTGTGTGTGTGTGTGTGTGTGTGTGTGTGTGTGTGTGTGTGTGTGTGTGTGTGTGTGT
>CAEGAF010135847.1:0-13302 GCA_903067075.1 Micropoecilia bifurca | reverse complement strand
GTGTGTGTGTGTGTGTGTGTTTGTGTGTGTGTGTGTGTGTGTGTGTGTGTGTGTGTGTGCGCACGCCAAGTCAAGGTACGTGACTTGATGGACACTAACAGGGTGCGGAAAAGAAAAAAGAACCAAAAATTGGCATGTGCAAATGTTCTCAGTTCATTACCATGTGATGTGCTGTCTGCAAATTAGGAACAATGAGTCACAAAATCTGGGCATCATTTTACATCTGATATTTTAAATAATCTTTTAATTCCATGTTTGATTTTCTAAATATTAAATTACTTAAAATTTCATGTCGTCTTGGAGCAAACAGCTAGGATTTATTTCTTTGTTTTCAAAAGCCAGGATTTAATTTTGGGAGAAAATATGTCGACACATTTTATTTTTATTCTTAGTTGGTTAAAGATGTGATTATTATATACTGTGTGATAAAAGATGATTATAACAGGGCTTATATTTTATGCAAATCTGAAATATATACATATCAAATTAATCTTGTTTTTTTAAAAATCTTTAGTAGGGGGGAAAAAAAACAAGCATAAAAATATTATGAAAAAATAAAGACAAAACAATTCAGATCTGTTGAAAGTCCAAGACAGACATTGAGTGAACTCCAGTTTACTCAAAGTCACTTTTATTTACACTTGAACACACTGATAACATTGCTGTGGAAAGGAATCTATAGATGGAGGACAATTTACAAAATAGGTGCCGACATTCATATGTAAATAGAAACCGAGGCAACGCTCACAAGAACCTGCAAGCTTTGTTCGTCTTCAGCAAGAGACATCAACGCAAAAACAATGACCAGTGAGGGGTGAAGGGGTATGTGACTACACAGGCCAAAGAGAGGGAGGTGTCACAACAGGGGTGGGAGGGCTGGATGAAAAGACAGTGGACAAGGTCAAAGGTCAGCTACTAGGGAGTGTATCTGTGTGTCGCTGTTGTTTCCCAGCATAATGCGAGTGTGTGTCGGTCCACGCTCTGTCACTCCTTATAGGGATCCTATTATTACCCTATTTTATAAAACACAAATTAACCAACAATATCATCAAATGAAACAATTACAGCTCCAGTTTACAGTTTATCGGCAGCCATAGTAACAAGAGTACAAAAGCTTCAGAATGCTTCCAGCTTTTACTGGAGCAGCTCAATCTCACACTGGAAGTAGAATAAAAACTGAAAGCGAAACTTTGACAATCTCTTCCCACAAGTCCCCAAGTTTTCTACTGGATCTCAGTGTGAGATCGCCACGGGAAAAAAACGTTGGTTTTGTGACAAGTGAGTCATGTTTGCATTTTACGTAACTATTGCAAAAATATATGCGTCAAAGCTAACGTACTACTTCATTATAGTATAATACGAGGCAGATAATATATGAATAAACCAAACGTTTTGCCCTGTAGTCCTACTGCCATCTGCAGAAATACACAGTTCAGTCAAAACAACCAATCAGAGCCAGGAGGAGGGACCCAACGCTGCCAATCACACCTTGTTTATGCACAGCTCACATCCTTCCCTTTGCTCTCTGCTAAGCTACAGATTCTTCCTGTCAGTAGTCTGCCATGAATGATTCTATGTATATATTTGTGACAGTAGGGTGGAAAAAACATTTTTCTGGGGCATCATTTTCGAGCAACTAAATAGCATTTAATGGTTGTCATTGTGATTTGCTTTTTCACCTTATTTAGTTTACACAACATAAACTCTGATCATTTTAAATAAAAGAAAAAATACGTAGTTGGATTATTTTAGATGGACTATGAGGGTGATGTCAGTGGTGATATTATGAAAAAGTAGTTATTTGTTAAAACATAATTTTTCCCCCCCACTGAACTGTTATGGAAATGAAACAAACACAAAATGAGAACCACAAAATCAGATCCTGGTGTCCAAGTCAAAGTAAAAAGTTCAGTCAGAATCTCAAACATCTTTAATATCCGAGGACAAAAGAGAAGAAAAACATCTTTTTCTTATCTTCTGTACCTGACTTTCTTGCTGGTATAGAAAATAACACAAATTCATTCTTTGAAATTCCTAAACATTAAAATAAAGACGTGACTCTCCGATTAAAAAAGTCATAAGCTTGTAATAAAATATGCTCCCTCAGAATGTAAAAACATTTCTGTATGTTTCAACTTGAAACCATCTCACTGCAATAAAAAAAGAGTTTATTTTAAAGTTTTTTTAAAACCAATCCTTAACAGCGGTGCCAGTAGATGAAGTTTACCCCGACCTGAACTCACACTGAGAGACGAGTCAACCCTGACACCAAACGCAACAAACAACAGCGACTCCGCCGTTGTGAAGGCGGGTCAAAAGTTCTCACGTGGTGAAAACGGCTCTAAACAATCCTCAGCCATTTAGACCAATCAGTCAAGGACTCATGAGGTAATGGCTTCACGATGCCAAGCGGAAAAGATCCCCACACTAATAAAAAAATATACACCTCCTGCACATGTGGGCGTACGGATTCATGTAAATAAACACACATGTGAACGTGACACGTATGTACACACACAGGACTTCAAAGTGCTCTCGCAACAAAATCTGATACGGCCTCTACACACAAACACACGGATCACACACACACACACACACACACACAGGCACAGGGCCGTTATAACCAGCATAAACAAGGATGACAAGTTGAGATTAATGAAGGGCCCGGCAGTGACAGACCAATTTAATTGTCAGCCATGATGGCTGTTGAGCCCCACCGGTGTATTTATACAAGGTTACCGTAGTGACTTAAAATGCTGCTAATTGATCGTGACCAATAAGTAATTAGGAAAGCGGATAGTGTGTGTCCTTCCAACATACGCGTCAAAGGCGCAGGAGGGCCGAGAAGGAGTGGCGAGAAGAGAGTGAGCTGAAACAACGTCTGACACCTGTAAGATTGTGTCAAGTGAAAGGCCATTAACGTTGTCTTCATGGTGTTTTAAACCATTTTTTAAATAAGATCCAGTTTGCTCACACACACAGGTGTTTGGATTGAGGTGTTTACAGATGCACTCTATACAGAGCAGCTGTATTAATTGGTAGTAGTTGCACATATGGCAACTTTTCTTGCTGTTATATTCTGCAGGTATGGAAGCAGACTTCACTGTATTCTCTTTATCTGCCTTTCTCTCCTGTTCTCCTCTCATTGTTTTTCCTTACCCTATCAGTGTAGTGTGTTGTAGAGATAAAATTGCCTTGCCTTATCTTCCTCCTTCCCTTTATAAATTATTGCTCCGCCTCTCTCCCTTTCTTTTCTTTTTGCCCTATTTCCGTCTTTGTGTCCACTCCATTTGACATAATTCCAAAGGAATTTATAATAGTGTTTGAACTATAAACTGCCTCGTTGCTGGAAAAAGTGCTATATAAATAAAACTACTTCTTTGCAGATATTAAATCAAAATCTGTAATGCTCCACTTGTGAAAGTGTATATGTTAGGCTTCTCCTTGGCACTCAGACCCCAATTCTAGTTGTATAGTATGGGTGAATGCAGCATGGGGTAAGTATTAAGTGCTATATAAAGTACAAACTCAAAGAAGAAAACTTCCTAAAATGAAACATACTGCACACTAAAAAAATAAAGCTGCTAAAACGTAGACTGGCTGACATGAAGCCTCCACACACCACATACTTTACATCTCATTTTCTTAGAGTGTTTTGAAGATAAACATTTGACCTAACCTCTCATTCACTAGTATTCTCTTTCTGATACTCCTTGCCAGGACGACTCTCAGCTGAATTTCCCAGGTTTCTCTCGAGCCGCTGGAAGCTGACAGTGGCCTTGGCTTTGTGACTTCACGTCGCGTTCTCCACTGGCAGCCCAAGGTCTGGTTCAACAAGAAGGAATGTTTGAGAAAAGAAAGAGCAAATAAACAGGCTGTAGCTGTGATATCCATCTGAAAGGAAAATCTGGAGTTATGAAATTTATTTAAAAAAAATTTTTTTTAAAAATCTGCTGACTGGAGAGCAAACTTTTAATCTGTCTTACTGAGCTTACTGAGTTAATTTGCTAAAATAACAGTGCAATACGTCTTTCCAGATTATTATAGTTATTGTAAATTTGAATTTCTTTCAGTAATTAATATTAAATAAAATAATTAAATCAGTCCTTATGTAAAAAACAGAAGTATAAATGAGTAAAATCTTATCTAGAAATCTGTAACTCATCATAGCCAAGCTGTGTTTTAATAGTTCAGGATCTTAAAGGGAGAAGCGCTGAAATTCAATTAGAGTATAAAAGATCAAGAAGATGTAAACGATAAAAATATCAAAATAGGACATGCATGTCAAGAACAAACAGGTTTTGAAAAGTACCAGATTTTTATCAACAGCTAATGTAACACTTAAGAATGAGGCAGGCAAAATTATAATTTGACACAACAGACCAATTGATTGATTTGACACTGATAGTATTAACTCAATAGATTGGAAGCGTGCCAACGAGGACTAAACGGCTTTACAATACTAAAACAGCGCAGAAAATTTAAGTCAACATTCATAGCTTCTGTTTGCTGACTGGCCCAGATGAAATCCAAGTTAATAGAAGAAATCCACAAAATAGAGATGAGAATCGAGTGGAATTAGCCGCCAGGCTAGCCTATCCCATTTCTGAATGTGCTTTCCAAACTCTCCAGCACCCACAAGTTAACTTCAGCGTACTTTATAACTAATAGAAACTTATATAACACATCAGAGAAACACTCTAAAGGTGTAATTTTATCTTTAGTCTGTTTGAGCTGGGACTGTTTTATCGTCTAAGCAGCTGTTCACTGTAATTTTTTAGATATATTTTTTTTAATTTAGCAAGATCTATTCTTAAACCACCGCGTCGTTACAGCTGCCCTAGCAACAAATGCACAAAGTATTAATTTGAGCGCATTACCAAAAACATGCCACCGACGTGTGCTAACACCGCTCCGCATCTTTTCCCGGGTTGTCTCGGAGGCCTGCTGTTAGCGCCGAGGCTAATGAGATCCAGCAGGGTGGGTACGCGCGCGCGCGACACGTGCATAGGCGGTAAAAGGTGTTCACCCCGGATGTTTGCTGAGTCGACGCAAACCTCCGCAGACGCCTGCGCCAAGGTGGGAGGGTGCGACCTCACTCCTGACATAGGAGTTGGCACCTGTCACACACATTAACGTTCACGCATACAAACACCCAACGACGAGCTCGAACTCAAAGGGGTTGTAACAGGCAACCTTTGAAACACACACACACACACACACACACACACACACACACACACACACACACACACACACACACACACACACACACACGACACATGCTCCCCGTCTACCACCTCCAGGTCTGGCGTTGGCAGCCGGGCGGCAAGCTCAGCTGGCTCCGTCAGATAAGAGGGAGGCTGTGTTTCACGGTAAGGTGCGTAACAGAGGAAATCAGGGACCTGATTAAAGTCTCGACGGGTGAATAAAACATTGGGACATCCATTATGAGAGACTGGGGGAATTAGTGCGTATCTTAGGTTCAGGTAGTTACAACAGCTGCAAGGGATACTTTAGAGACAAAGTCATGAAGACTGCAAAAATAAAACTCATTGTTAATGAATCCCCTGCATGTTAGCCAGACAAAAATAGACTAGCGTGGTTATTCAGCTTCTTTCGGATCTCCTTCTCTCATTTACTTGGAGGTGACAGAAGTAGTTACCAACGACAACATTGACTTCTGCTCTGTTTTAGAGTTGTAGTCTGCCTGTAATTTTAGCCATGTGAGCAGAGGACGTGAGTTCAGACACTGAATGAACATCAACAGCTCAGTTAAGCTCCAAATAGCACAGGCCACTTCCGGTAAAGTCAAACTCGCACAATACATCCATAAAGACTGGGCAAAACGTAGAACCTGAACAGAGTCCAGGCCTCCAGGAAGCAACGGCTCCTCAACAGACTCTCTGTACGAAGCAAAGCGAAGAAGGAGGCGGCTGGTTTTCACCAGGAAACACTCTAAGTAATCTTTGGAGGAATCCAGAATTTCGTGTACTACCAGTCATCACCATCAAGGATGTTTGGATGTTTCAAGCACTGCATATTTAGCAACTTTTTTTTTCTTCTCAAGGACAGTTATGAAGAATCTGAGTAAACAATTCCCCCTAACAGTCTAACTCCAAGTCGACGTTGAATTTTTGCCGTTATAATACGCCTCTGTTTGCGAAGGGAAAAGTAACAGTATCAGAAGTGAAAAGTGAAAAAGACAGATGAGCCAAAACCAATTCAGTCTCAGTGGGTCTCCCGATTGTCCAAAATAAGCACTTGACCGAAGTTAACATCACAGACTAGAGCTATATTTATGGTGCAGATAAAATATTTATATAGTGAGTCATAAAGTCTGGTCCTGGAAAACAGCTGCAGGGGTATTAGACGCTGCAAAATGTTGGCAATTAAAACACTTTTTTAGCGGGATGGCCGTTACACGTGCTGTTTAACAGTGTTTAAAAAAAAAGACCTCATGCAAGAACCAACTATGAACTATCTTCTTCAAAGTGTTTTTAGTGCTGTCGTTTTATGGTTTGTGGGGAAGATTTTCCCTTTTTTTCTGTCTGTTGAAAGTCAAAACACTTCACCCATAAAGACAAGTTAAAGACGGCTACTGAAAGGCACAGGCTTGTTAAGCCAAATAGCAACACATGAAAGGAAAGCAAAGGAGCCATTACTGTTAATTATTTTACAGTTTAGGCCAAAAGTTCTGCGACCCGGAGTGAAAAGGGGGCGTCCACTGAAGGACATTTGTTCTACATCTGCTGAATGTTTTAGCCTCGGATCACTGAGTTTATCCTGGAAAGATCTTCTCTGTTACTCCAAGGTGATTGTCCAAATAAAATAAGGGAAATATTTTTTTTTATGCAATCTTCAATGAGCTGGGAACCATTTCTCAGACTTTCTAGGACGGAGAGGAGACTCAAAACAAAACAAGAGAAATCCCTTGTCAATCTTTCCCTCCCTGGGCCATTAATACTGCACATCAGGCGAGCTTTTAAAACTCGATCTTCTGTGAATAATGGATCGTGGCACTATCAAATACAGAAAGGTGGATCAATCTTGCTCTCCCAGACGAAACACTGGCACAGACGCAAGGAGCAAGTTTTGTCTATTCCGGTCTGCGGTTTCACGATTTCAGATGAACAATGGCTAATTAGAGATAAATAAGTCATGGGAAGCTATCTGTAACTTCAGGGTTGGTGTTTGGTGTCGGACTGTGGGTCCGAGACACAACAGAGATCAGACTGATGTTAGTGAAAGATTACATTTAGAAAAGGCACTGATTTGGAGCCCGAATAGTGCAGAAGATATTCACCCTTTGAGAGTCGTTTATCCCAAAAATTAAGAAATATATACACATATTATTGCTTTTAGTGAAAGTTAATGTTAGAGACGCATATGGATCAGCTGGTGATCGAAACTGGAAGATTTTCAGAACATGCTTGATTAGACTTCTGGCTGGTGGCTGTTCATCAACACTCTTTCGTGTAGGAATAGTTACAGAAGAAGACTCAAAGTTAGCTATTTTCAGTAATAGTGTGACGTTTAGACATGAAAACAGAGGAAACAAAAACAATCTAAAAAGCTCTTAAAACAAAATACATTTTCTTCATTCAGACCATTCAGACTGTGACTTAAAGAGAGCGGGAATACACATACACAGATGTAGCTATGCTAACTACCAACTATCATCGTTTGGTCAGTTTTTAAAAGAGGGAAATCACATTTTACTGCAACTACTCTCTCACACTTTCAAATTAGCGGCCAGGCCGCTAATTTGTTTTTAAATTAAGAGTTTTAAGAATTTTACCACAATATTTGGTGGTACTATTGGGATAACAATAAATGTGACAGTAAGAACTATTTATTACTTATTTTTCAGATTGTGACTGAATGCCACAGTAGTCTGAGCCCCACAAACACAAACATCGCTCTAGAAAAATATTCACCAGTCACATAAAGAAGGCGTGATTTGTATCAGTAAACTGCACATGATAAGTGAAACTCTAGTTGAACAAAGCGCAGAGAAAATCCTAAGAAATTACAATCCAGACAATACGGACAGTTTTCTTTTACAACATAATTTGAATTTATGCTGACAATAATAGATCAAAATTCATATCATGATTAGAAATTCGTTGATT
Source organism: Micropoecilia bifurca (assembly GCA_903067075.1). Lineage (NCBI taxonomy): Eukaryota > Metazoa > Chordata > Actinopteri > Cyprinodontiformes > Poeciliidae > Micropoecilia > Micropoecilia bifurca. The sequence goes on along the minus strand of CAEGAF010135847.1, from coordinate 5,167 downwards.
ATGGATGCTTTATTGTCCCAATAGGAAGATTTTGCTGCAGTGAGTGAACGCATCGCATTGGGCGTTTACATTGACTTAAAACCGAAATCATATAAAAATGGTGATTTATTAAAGGAATCAAATATACCGTCAGATATATATTAGGGAGTGGATAGCTTTTTAGCCCAAATAAATTAAATCATAATTTCAAACTTTTTTTCTATTTCTAGTTATCTAGTTATCTTTGCCAGATAAAGAATAACAACAAAAAACTTCAGTTAAAGTTCTTCCTTAAGTTCCTAAAGAGAAAATTGTACGCTCTAAAATTAGGTCAGAGCTCCGCACAGATTGGAAACCGACCAACAAAACTATTATTGGGGCGTTTGTAATTAATTTTGGATACTTTTTTTGGCACTCGTCCTAATTTCAGAAGTGATGTAAAGTGGAAAATTTCTTGCACATGAAGCAAAACTCTGAAGGAAAATTTTTTATGAAAAATAAATTCTGTAAAGACTGAAAAAAGGAAAGTGAACACAGTGGGTTTAGACAGGCCAGCAGACAAATAAATCATATGCAAGTTGATGAACATTTATGCTTTTCAGTGCTAATTACAAAGCCAGCTAAACTAAGTTTACCAAACTCCAAAGTAGCCAAGGACTGTTATCCCTGACAATGTTTCGCTTTCATCTTTTTAACACAGCTCTGCATTAAACTCTCTGAGTTTGAATGGACTGGACTTAACTTTAACAAAAGGAAAAAGAAAATCCTCATCTTGGTGTGGACCCTGCCTGGCCTGGTGTCAAACATAAAGAACACATGTGGAATAAGATCACAGATCACGGGCCAGGGATCAACGTCAGTGCCAGACAGATAGCAGAACAGAGTTAACGTCAGACGTCACAGAACGTACAACACTGACACCATGACGAGCAATCAACATAGGTTGTGGACGGCACTATTTCAGCAAAGAGAAACTCCTTTTCTAAAGCCTGGATGTGAAGACAAGTCTTGTTTTACTCTGCGTTTCAAATGCAAAGCATAATTCGGCAAAATATCACTGAGATCCAGAGGCGTTGTGTGGAAGTAGAGCGCGACCCGGGTCATGTTCTGCTCAGAGAGGCGAGGGACGAAAACAAGAGCAGAAATGCAACTGTTTAAGAGGCTCCCCAGTCTTATTCATAAAACATACAGAGTTCTTATAATTGCAGTGAGATGAAATTCTAATGTGTTATTAACAGAACTGGAACAATGGCAACTCCTTACCATGACTGGCAGACCGCATGCACATGAACTACTCACAAAAAGTCAAGACTTTTCTGTTACAAGAAGGTTCAAAGATTTGTAGCAGAATGTGTACGTTTGATCAATTATGGGATTTTATTTCCAACAAGTAAAACAAAAAAAGATGAGTTTAGTGGTTATTTAAGCCTTACTTTGAAGGGGGAGTATTATGTAAAATTCACTTTTTTGAGCTCTAAATTACGTTATGATGTATTCCATCCAAAAACGTACCTGGAGTGTTGCTTTGGTCCTTTAATCTCCCGTAGCAACCATTCAGCTGGGCAAGACGACCTCGCACTGGAGACGCAGTTTCCAGGTTTCGTCTTCACAGAGCGCCCCTCCACTGTGACGCCGCCCCTCAGCTCCTTCAGACTAGCCAGCAGCTATTAGCAAACAGCTAATTTCCTCTGCTTATGTCATTATATGAGGTACTTCTCAGTGCAACACTGTTAAAGCGTTGTTGAACGATTAATAGAGAAGCGATGGTGTGATGACTTCCTGAAGGCAGAGTCTCAGAAACAACACAGGTTTTTAAAGAGACAGAGATCCAATTTCAAGGTCATATTTCATATATATATATATATATATATATATATATATATATGTGTGTGTGTGTGTGTGTGTGTGTGTGTAGCAATTTTAAAACAACTGAAAGAAATGTGAAATAAATTGGGACTTTGTACCTAGAAACAAACAATACTGCCCCTTCAGAGACTGCTATGTGCTGTTATCAAATTTATACAATACCACAGCTTCCAGTTCTGACACACAAAAGAAACCAACAATTAGGGTCAAATGTTTTTTTAATTGCACAAAAGAAAAAAAAAAAAGTGTTTTTGGGTCATTGTTGGCTGAATGCAATCATTTTGTTCTTGCTGTCTTGTCCAAGCTGACTCCCCCTTTTTCATTTAATGGATGCTTTCCTAAAAATATTCTTTTTTTGCTGGTGTGTCCTCCACATTGTTCCGTTTTCCCACGTCAGACACAACAACCAGAACCTGACATCGCACTTCTCCGTTCACCAGTTTGGCGTCTGGAGGATTAGAGTCAACAAAGAATCTGCGACCATCTCAAAGTGTGACACTGGCACTGCAAACTCCTCTTCCCCTGCTTAATTTATTATGTTTAGATTAAATCCAGTGAAATTCAATATTTTAATTGAATGTTTAGAACCCGGGTGTTCAGTGATAAATTTCCACCCCACGCTCCACTATCGTGTTTCTCGGGCCTAATTACATTTGCATAAATGATGTTCGTCATTACAATCACAGGTTGGTTAGGCACTGGGGAGGCAAACGAGGGAGCCGGGTAGCGTAAAGAAACAAGGACACACTGAAAGGACAACGGCATCAGCATTTTCATTTTTTGATTTATTTTTTTGATTTAGTGCAGAGGATACACGTCTCCTTAGTGTTAGGAAGTGGTACCAGATGTATGTGGGCTTCTGAACAACTAGCAAAAAGTCAGATTCTTGACAAGTCCAGCAACTAAATGCGACTAAAGCGTCGAAGCAAACTGGGTTCCTGCGACCTATTCTCCGAGATCAATATTATATAATGTCAGGCAAATCTAATGCAGACAGTTCAGTTTATTATGCATTGACCTTTGCCTGCCATTCATTCATCATATTTATACCCAGAACAACTCAATGGATGCCGCACATAATACCTTCAAGAGTGAAAGTCTGAAGTTTTAACAGCATAAATTAGGAAAACCAACACTGACTTGGTTATGACGAATGGTGTCCTGTGAGTCAAGTTAAAACATTATTGAGGGGGATGCTGAGGTGGCGCAGGGGCTTGGCACGACCATTGTCTTGAGGCCTTAGTCCTCATGGCTGTGGTCGCAGGTTTGATTCCTGGCCTGGTGACACTTGCCGCATGTCTTCCCCCTCTCTCATTACCCTCTTTCTTGTCTAAATACATTCAAATAAAGGTCACTAGAGCCAACAAAACCTTTTTGTTAAAAAAAACCTTATGACAACATGTCATTTCTCTTTTTATCATAAACAAAATTCAGATCAAGCAAAGTAAAGCAAGATAACATACATATATGAAATCATCCAGCAGCAAAGCAGACAGTGATGGAGGTTCAGTACAGCATGAAGGACTGTATCAGTGCATTAAACACACCTTGCTGCTGTCAGACATGTAACTGATGGAAGTGGGTAAGGTGATCCCCGGTAACAGTTACACCACTTGTGGTTGTGTGTACACAGGGCTTCAAAGCTCTCAAGTGGGTGTCACCCACCGATTTACGCAGTGTGTGGGAAGAAGAGAGACGAGCAGAAAGGTGACAGATGACCGGACGCTTTCATGAAAATCCCAACATTATTGCTGCAGATCCAACTTTAACTTAACGTTAGCAGTAGCAGTGGTGTTTTTATATAGTTTTTATATTCTTCCATTGTGAAAATAGGTGAGTTTGAAATGAATCCATAAAGCAAACACACAAAAAAAACGTAGATTAAAATTATGGAGCTGAGGTCGGCTATTTAAGGGGCATTTTTCAACATGACATCAGCGCAGGCTGTTGTTTCTGTAACATCCAACACCTCTTGATTAAAAGCCCGATCGGATTTTCACGCTCAGGACCCGTCTCCGTAGGAGTAGCCCGGACTTCGGCCTTGTGACCAGATCCTTTTAAGAAACTGCCTCGTAAGAGGTTTTTCTCCCGTGTTTGCTGCGGATGTAAGCATCGTAAAGTCTCTCCTTCACTGCTGTGGAATGCTCCTCTGAGTTTCCCTCTCGGTCTCTCGTTCTTTTTGGCCCCTCTGCTGGGGAAAAGTAAGTGAGAAAAATCATTATTTGGTATTGGCGGGGGCCTGGCCGGCGCAGACCGGTGCTCTTAAAGCAACACCGGCTGCGGCCTCAGAATTCAAGTTTTGCGCTTGGGTTACACCCGCTGACGTCCGGTTACACGGCTCCCCATGGCTTGTTGCTGCTGGTTAAAATATGAGCCGGGCTGAGGCGACCTGCTTATGGTGATTGAGGAGGATTCCCCACTGTTGGAGAGAAGCTGGAGGTTAGAGCCCAGAAAGATTCACTGCCGGACAGCGGGAGCTTGTCATCCTAATTTCCCACCAAAAAAGTATCGCTGAGGTATTAAATACAAAAGATCAGAGTTAATTCTGATGCTCACGATGTGCTAAATGTGCTTGGAAATCCGGGTCAACTTTGATTTGACTGACTGTAAAGGCATTTCCAGATGGAGGGCTTCTCTTTTATTTAAAGGAAGCCTGGCCTTCTCAGGTCCACAACGGGAGCGTGGAAACCGATAGTATAATTTGGCCACTTAAGGAAGCTCTTGTTGCTCCCAAAGCTTTGTTCAAATTAAAGCCCGTAAAAGGTGGAGAAGCCCAGGGGAGTCTAGAGTCGTATGAAAAGTCAGGAGTAAGGTTTCCACAAAATCCCATCTCTTTACCCCGACCTCGGCCGTGACCCCGTCTCCACCCGTGGGATGATCCGGTTGTGGGCCCGTACAGGTGAGGACTGAACGCGGCGCTTCGTGACAGCGGGTTAAGTGTCCTGGAGAAAGGCCCTATTCTTTCGCTTCTGTCTGAAGTGCCACCTAATAGTTTACCCTCCGCCTGTAAACACAACACACTAAACGAACCCGGTTCTGTACTTCAGCGCAACGTTAACATCTACGATCGTTTCTCCACTATCGTTTCTACTTTTTTCTTCCCTCTGTTTTTGTTCTTTTTTCATAATCTTCAAAGTGGCGGCCGGTGACAGGCACTTACATTGAGCGACTGTCAGTGTTGGACTTCAAAAGATGTCATATAATGCCACATTGTCATTTTCATAACCAGCAACCAGAGAAAAAGGGACAGTGGTTACAATGGGTGTCTTTGAGGTCAGCAGGAGGCGTATCGTCATGATGTGAAGACGATACGCCTCCTGCT
>CAEGAF010135809.1:0-23481 GCA_903067075.1 Micropoecilia bifurca | reverse complement strand
ATTCTGCCTATATATATATATATAGAATGTGGATGTGAAAATTTACTTTAACTGGAATTTTAGTCATTAAAAACCTTTTATTTGGCAAAATGAGTAAAGGTCCATTTCTAATTGAGTAAAGGTATAAATGAATGATATACCCAATGAGCTGCACATTTTTAAACTCTATGAAGTCCAGTTTGAGCCATGTGGCTGATCTCCTTACATTTGATTATTATGTACCATAAAAAGGGGTTAAGCAAAGCAGACTGTCAAATCTGTAAAGATATTTCTCAATTTAAGTCACAAGCTAGCTTGGTTTTTAGAAAGGCACGTAATCAAAGCAATGTTTCAGGGGTATCAAATAATGGTTTTGTGCCACAATATGGTCTTGAGGCTTTGTTTGCTGAAAAGCTACATTTCTCTGCCAGGAATCCTTGAGATAGCTTCCTGCCATAATAGCATGTGCGAAAAAAGAAGAACATGAGCCACTCATTTTAGAACTCACGTTAACACCAGAGTGGAACTGGAAAATGTCTGTTTTGAAACACAAATCCAGGGCTTATCTTGTGAGTGAATCAAAGGGATGTTTTGAACATTATGCTCCAATTATTATCTACAGGCCTATCCAGCTATTCTGCAAGCTCTTTTTTTTAAACAGCCAGACACTCTGAATCCTCTCTATCTTTTTTTTCTCTCTCTGAGCTTAGCTTTTAATGTAACTGCAATCAACCACAACAAGATTTTTGAGGCCCAGCAACCATCTTCAGAAATCCCACCAAACGTGAGCTGTAGTGGAATTCCGGAGCGCCATGCCAACCGTGAAGCCTCCCTGACTCTCTGTTGAGGGGCAATTTTCCTCCGGCTGAACTTCCCAAAGCTGCCTCACCTGGAACCAATCTGTAACACAATCGAAGGGTCCTGACTTGAAAGCCCGTTTCTTCCCTTTGATAGTCTCTTCTTGGTAGCCTGCACAGTGCTGGAAACAGGCCCTTTTGTAATCTGCAGATACAAAAGAGCCGAGGATTGAGACAAGCATTTACCCATCACAGTTCATTATGCAAATACGAGAGAAACAAAGCTCAGATGCTCCCACCCCCCCCCCCCCCTTCTGTTCTTTTCTCTAGGATGATAGAGACATTGTAGTGATGTTTAGAAACATAAACTCTTACATTCATCTTCTTCGTTCTGGTGTACTTCATATTTTTATTCCTTTAAGTTAGATACACTAACATAAAATTATGGCAAAAGGCATAAAGTTAAACTTTTTCCAAATGGCAGATGTGAGTCAGCTACTTTAACTTCTAAATTTCCCCTAATATGTTCTCCTCACTATCATTCCAGTAGGTGAAGGGTGATTTAAATGTAAAAGCTGTCCGTTTTGAGCCCTTGGAAAATTTTGTTTCAAGTCAACATGTCAAATACTATTTCCCATTGTTCACCTTTATTTACTGTTTTGGCACAAGCTCCCCCAAACGAAAAAAAAACAAACAAAAAAACTTCACATACGTTTAGCTGATGCATAATTTACACAGATTACTAACTGCAAATCAGCTTTCTTAAAAAAAAAGCCTACACATTAGATGCAACACAATCTACTTCTTATTTCCAGGAAAGTAAGTAAAAGCAATAATTGCCTTTGTGTTCGGGTTTTTGAAAAGGCCATTTTATATCTCATACATGTGATTTTAATTGAACAATTAGCTGAAATTGAATCAGAGGCAGAGGAGCCGAGCTATGTAAAGCGTGAAATGAAAAGGACATTTTGTTCAGGGAGGGCTTGTTCTCGGCAGCCCTGAAGTTTTAAAGTCCCAAACATGTGTCCTTGCACCGCTGAAGTCTGCTTTTCTGTGCCAAATGAAGTTGGAACCAGCCAAAGTGAAGAATTTAAAATAACTCGTGTCTTTTTTTCTGTCCAACCTGCTTTAACTTAGGTGGGATAGGCCATAGAATGCGATGCAGCTGAAGGCGTATTTTGGTTTACAAGCAAGACAAACCTCATGTTGTATTATACATTAGAGGAAAAACATCGCTGCTCCATAGAGGCCTCAATGGCTTTTTAGAGAACATTAATAAACAAACAGGGTCACAGACACATGAAACAAAATCCTAAAACATATATTACCCATCGGCCCAAACACGCCATCGGCTTCAAATGTCTGGGGTGGAGGCTAATCTACCAGCAAAATGACTCGAATGCATTTAATCTGATCTAAGTTGAAATGATTCAGACCAAAGCAGTTTCATCAGCCGTGTGAATCTCCAAGTAATTAGTTTAGATCTAATTAAATTGAAAATCTGAAGAAAGACGTGAAAATAGCTCTTCAGTGATGATTTAACTGGGGTAACAACAGGTTGTAAGAAGAATTGGCCAAAGTTTCTGATTCGTCTCAGGGTTTTTTGCATGGTAGAAAGCTGCCTATCCTGGCCTGGTTTGGGTTCAAACCTGGGTTTCCATCTTTACATCAGTCCTGAGGGCCCAGTCGCACACGTTTGAAAACCATTTTTCTCTAGAATATGTAAGATCAGCTTTGAGAGTGCCACTAATACTAAAACACTTTTTTAACTGCTCAAGTTAATTTTCATTGTGAAACAAGAAAAAATTATTTTTATCTAATTTTCAGGAAGTAGTTTCCTACTCATTTCATGATCGTAGGTGATTCAGAAAGTTTTAAAATAAATATCAAAACCTGGAAATAAGTCAGAAAAAATTAACAAAACATAAAAAACTTTCCTTTCATTAAACTACACTCAATGAAATGTGTTTTTATTGAAGTCTTCACAGATGAATTCACAAAATGCTTCACAAGCAATGGGTCAGTGTGTTTTGACAACATTTCTGTAAATATGCCAGAGTTAGTCACTTGCTTTGAGCTTTTTGAATCTATTTATTTGTATTTAATATAACATCTATTTCCAGCTAGAGACAGATTCCACTTGTCTGTTTTATCAAATTGTACACTAAAAAAAAGTTCAAATGTTCCAGTACACCACACTAGCATTGGATGTTTTTTTTTTTGCTTCCTGTTGTTCTGGTTAATGATAAATGAATCGTAATAGATTATCATCATCATAATTTAATTTCATCCAAGAAGCAAAAAGTGATCCAACGTGTTGGATCTTTTATGAAAGATAAGAAAGACTTCATCACAAGTTTCCCTCAGAGTCTCTGTGAGCTCCATTCTTTGATGCTGCGCATGTTTTTGTCCTCAGGCTCTTCTGCTTCCTCATTCATCTTTTCCTTCCTCTCTTCTCTAACGCTGGTCGGCCTCTCTGTCAGTCAGCGGATGTCATTTTATACTTTATAACAAATTGATTTGCCTTGCTTTATTCTGCATGCCCTCGGTTTGGTCGGATGAATTTATCCACTCAACTAAGTTTACTGTTCAGATTTCTTTGAAGTACTTTGAAAGCAACGTGAACCGTTACCAGAAACCGTAGCTGTGCCAATGCATTGATATCAAGTAAATTACGATATTACAATTTATTTTTGTAACTTGGCTCACCGAGTGAAATACATTAATTACACACAGATTGATGTGTATTAAACACAAAATTTAAGACAAATTTGAAGAGGATAAATAAAAAGCATGTTTAATACGAGCTTAAAGGTTTTAATTTTGTGAAAAACAAACGGGAATCTTCAGAAAGAATATTCTATTTTACTGAATATGAATATAGACGTGAACTTCAGGACAAAAAACATCAGACATGACCAAACTAAGGATGTGGACAGAATGCTTCAATCACCTGTTAAAAAAAAAAACACAAGTAAGACAAAAGATCCCTTTTCTCCCTGAACAGACTCGGGTCACAGTGATTCAATGTTCTCCTCTTTACTTCTGAGATCAGTCTCCTTTGTGCTTGACTTGTGCGACCCCAGCCTCGGTAAACAACACATGCAGCTTTAATTGGAATCACTTGGTCACCCTGAAGCTGGATGAACGGAGCTTTGTTGGCAGCTTGGCAACTCCCACAACCTGAAATACCTCCAACACTGGACAGCAGACATGATATATTTATTTACAAAACCTATCTATTTATTTATTTGCTCATGTAGTATCAGAGACCTCCACCTATTATCTTTGCTTTAATGTAGTTTATGTTATATTAAAGATTTGTGGAGTTTTATTAAAAGGATAACTATATCTGTCTGTCTGTCTGTCTGTCTGTCTGTCTGTCTGTCTGTCTGTCTGTCTGTCTGTCTGTCTGTCTGTCTGTCTNCTATCTATCTATCTATCTATCTATCTATCTATCTATCTATCTATCTATCTATCTATCTATCTATCTATCTATCTATCAAGATGAAGAAGAAAGTAGTTTGTCATTCTAATAACGATGTTGGGTATATGATGTTTATTACCAAATGAAATTTTCATTCTGCCGTTTTGGTTCCCTACGCAATAATGAGTTTTATGAATCTATCAACAAAGGATCAAGACACTGATCATTTCTGATACAGACAGTAACACATCTTGGCCACATGCTTGAACTGTTGCCAGATGAAGCTTTGATAAAAACAATTTGTTGAGAATGGATGGAGGCTGGCAAAGGAATAATGCACTGAACAGTTTCTTGAGAACAAGGTCTAAGTAGATGATGTTATTGACTCAAGATCCGTGTTTTTCTTGAAAATTTCAATGTGGAAAAAAAGAAAAAAATCTTACTTTATTTTTTACCATTAATTGAACAGATAAAAATGTGCTGAGGTTTCTGTCTTTCTGTCTGTCTGTCTATGAATTTGATGCATCAATTTCTTTTCAAATAAATTAAGCTTATGTATACAGATACATTCAATAAATACGAATTTTACTGAACGGTCTATTTATTTCAGCATAACTCAGTTCAATAAATTAAACAAATCATATAGACTGAAGTTTTAAAAACTTTTTTGTAAATTAAGAACACACTGCATTTGAGTCTAGAATACTGCATCAATATTGCATATATTTTTATACAGAAATTTGGACTTAGTAAAAGAGTAAAAGTGTTAATTACTTGCTTAAAGGTCTTAATTTCAAAACGAGTCTTTAATCTGACAAATTAAAGTACATTGGAACACATGTTTAATCTGTTTAAAAATGACAGCTTTATCAACCATAATTAGGGACTATTAATTTTGGCATGGCTCTTCAAATTTCCTCGAGTAATTGAAAAGTTGAAGAGAATGTCTTCCCAAATTAAGAGAAAAACATGACTTGTATTAAGATTCTTCTTTGAAAGAACATTCCAGGATATTAAACCAGTGACTGAGCTCTCTGTTCCCTCTTGGTAATGACCTTTGCTAAAAAGGTCAGTCTGCTTTCAGAGCAGGACAGCTCTCCTTTTGGAAGCTAAACAATGGATTATGATCCATCATCGTCATAGATCCTTTTATATCAAAAAGATGGGTTCAGTTGATTTTAGGCTGACGTCAAAACCCAAAAGCATGAACCAAAGTCTTTAATCCCAGTCGGCTTCTAAAGTTTAGTAATTGGTTTTCTCCTATGTTTATAAGTTATTAGGATCTTTAAATGATGATTTATGTTGTGATTACTTAACTCTCTGCTCTCTTATGACAGTCGACCCGGCCGCTGTCCAAGATGTCTCTTTTTGTTGAACTGCTTTGTTTGATATTGGTGCACAGCTTTGGTCAAATTGGTTGTATGTAACCTTTTAATTTAATGTGCTGTTTAATTTAAATCATCATTAAAACAAACCTAAGTAAGGTTCTAAGCACTGCTAAAATAGTTTTTTTTATTTGACAGGACAGATGGCGAGGATACACATACTGGAACCAAATGAAGGATTTCCTGAGGCAGCTGTCAGCAGAGGCAAAGTTTTTGAACTGACGTTTTTATGACGAAACATGCTCTTCATAAGTATTTTCAGATACCAACTTCAAGCCTTTGCTGATAACAACTGAGTACCTTTATTAAAACCCTATCCTTCATGTCCTTCTCAAATGATTTTACTAGTATTAAATCTTAAAGTACAACGTTGTCTGTGTTGAATAACACCAAAAATTGTCTGTCAGAACAGTAAGAGATTTATTTATGTTTTTTTTTACATAAAACTCCACTCTGTTATGCAAAAAAAAAAAATCAATGTCAGAAGTTTTCATGCACTTGTGGATGTGGATATCACATTCATTTTAACCTTTAAGATTCATAAACAAAAACTGAGTTGAGAAGCTGGGTTTTTCTTTAATCTAGGACTCAGTTATACATACAAACTCAAATATGTGCACACACCCACTGAAATACTGTTGAATGTTTAATTGGTTTCACCTCTTTAAGAAACCACATGCGTTTTGGTTCACAGGGATCAGCTTATGGAGAAAATGGTCAGAGAATAAAATGGTTTGCTACAGTATGACAAATGCTTATTTAAAATATAATTTCTATTGTTTTTGTCTTGTTTTGAGTAAACATATTTATGTACTGAAATTCACATCAGATGTCAGAGGCAACATTAGCAACCCCATCTGGCCACGAACGAAGTTTAATAGAACAGAGAGTAGGTATTGAACACACATGGTGAAATCTATTGAGTATTTAGTGGAAAAGGTGTTTTGATAATGACGGCTTTAAAGTGTCTCCTGTATGGAGAAACAAGTCTCTTGCGTTGCACAGTTGTGATTTTGGGGGTGAGAGTACTTTCGAAATACTGACAGTCTTTGCTCCACCTTCTCTTCTGCTTTAAATACTTATTACCCCCCATTTTATTGCATCTAATTTACTGAGTGATTTGTAGCATAATTTTTTGTAGTAGTGGAGAACTTGGGTTATCATGATTGCTGGTGTAAATTTCATGTCAGCAGACTAATTAGAGACACATTTGATGATGAAAAGGTTGCCTTGTTCAATACTTATTCTCCTGGCTGCAGTAAGTAAACTTTATACAATCCTGTGGTGCTTAAAACATCTCTTGAGGTTGTTTTTTTAATGTTTCTTGTTTTGTGAATTTGTGAATTTTAAAATGCCAAAACCTCCCAACATACAGCATCAGCAGGATAATACAATCTAAGGTAGCATAATCTTTTCAAGCATGTTAAAATTATCGTGGCACAAAAATATGTGTCTTTTGCATTCCTTCTTCATGTGTGTGATTTTATACTTCTATCATGTTCAAAATAAAAAATAAATTAAATAAACAGTAAATATAAAAATGTGTACATGCTTAGTTAATTTACTTATCTTATTGCATTTTTATTTCACTCTATTTTGTTCATGTTTCAAGTTTTTTTTTTGCTCTTATTTGTTGAATTTTATTAGTAAATGGAGTACCTGTCAATACAGGTGTCAGGCTAAATCATGTAATACACATTTAGATGACAGCTTTCTACTTGGTAAAAGAGTTCCAGTGAACTTTAAAGCTTTGACATTCTTATGCTGAATGTTTTCTCGGTGTAGATCATTGCCTGCAGGGGTGGAAGGGTGGAAGAAAAGCTGACAGCACACAGAGCAGAGATATTAAGAAGATATGGTTGAAACTTGAAGTCTAAACAGATCGCTGGATTAGAAGTGTACATCTGATATATGTCACATGGAATGTGATGTAGGTAATGTGCAAAGCAGAGGTGCAAATGGAGTTCACTGTCTGCAATAGCTCACAGACATTAAATTGCAGCAGCATGCGAGTACCATCCTTATCCTTTATAAGTAGCAAAGCTTATTTTGGCAGATAACTTCTGCAAGGAACACAAATGTCCAGGGTGCTTCGTTTGTTACATATGAGAGTTAAATTTTTTTCATAACATTTTCTTCATATGAAAAAAACGTGGATATTTATGTTGCAAACAGAATATATGCGAAGTTAGACTGTTTTTTTACGCAGAAATATTTGACTCAACATCTTGATGTGTGTCTTAGTTTCACTCCAGTCGAATCAGAAGAAGGAATAGATAGACAAGGATATCTCTAACTGTTTCCATCAAATAAACACACTTTTGGGTTTGGCTAATAACTATTATGTCTTTTGTTTTGCAGCACTCTGCATTTCCCCTCAGAGATTTGGAATACTGATTGGCGTGAAGTGAATATATATTTTCATTGATTGAAGGTCAATTCCAGATGCTTCCAGGCCCAAACCAGTTGGAGGGGGGAGAAGACGGTGCATTCTGATTCTATGCACAACAACCATTTGAAGGTGCTACATTATCATTCTTATTTGAAAAAAAATTGAAAAAAAAAAGAAAATTGTAAAAGGCACATAAAGGCTGCTCTGTAGCTGTAAAACAAGCACAAATCAACAAACCCAACCACATACAGACAACTAATTTGACATAAGGTTTGGGATGAAGTGTTTATTTTTTATTTTTTTCAGATGTTTATGTTTCTAAATATACGGTCTTGTTTTGCGTGCTAACCAAGGCTGGTAGCATCTGAGGCAACTTGTTGAGCTCATGGCAGCTACTTATGGCATTGCATGTTTGATCTGGAGGAGGATTTCTTGAGATATAAACACTTATGTTAATACTGGCACCTGTTTTATATGTTTTCACCTTGTGAATAATCCTTCTTACTTTAGCCAGATGGAGTTTGTAATCCTTCCCAGATTGATGAGCAACGAAAACCGATTCCCTAAAGTCAGCGCTAAAGTCTGTCGTCCTGTTAACACACACTTGCATGCCTTATACCAGCGAACTCCCAGGACACCTGTTATGATATCTGTGATCTGACTTGCTGAGGATCAATTAACCATGCAAACGTATGTACAGCACCATCCTGCTATTTATTCAGTAATAGAAGCAATGAAGATGTACTCTGATATCTGGTTGTGTCTACATACTCAGATCGTTTTTGTAAAAAAAAAAACAACCAAAAAGTCAAAGAACACTCAGACCGCTTCTTGACATCTGCATGCCTCCTGAGAAGCTGCCTTGCCCTTTGACCTCTTCACTGGGCATCCCACATGCTGCTGCAGCCCTGGTCTCTGGAGTCAAAGTGACATCCAGCACTCTGAGTTCGCAGGTCACGGCGATGACAGCAAGCACCTTGCTGCGAGACTTCTATCTGCCCACTAAAATAAACACTGGAGAGTCTGCTCCAACCCTCTGACAACACACCCGGTCCGACTCTGACTGAGGGTCTGAGATTAAACGCTAAGAATGAACAGAATCCTGTCTTCTCTAATCAAAATACTGTCAGGGTCAAAAGGTTGAGGTGGCAGATCACAGCCAGTCTCCATCCCAGTGACAATGTTTCAGAGGATGTGGCTTTGCTCCAGCAGTGGGAGGAGAACATGGCTATTTTCTTTGCTGCTCTCCTGTTTCAGGAGCTACTCACAAACACTGGTTTTCCTCTCTCTTTTCTCTGATTACACACCATTAAGTGTGACCTAGTGAAACAACAAAAAGCACATATGTTCTCTAAGAAAATACAACTTCTTTCACAAAACTCTAGATTTAAAACAAAGTGAATACAAATATTATTTGCCGGATACTTATACTCCTCATTTTTTTTGGTATGATTTAAGATCTTTAAAGGTATAAAAAAGAAGAAAAGTTTATATATGTTGTTTTATATACAAATAGACAAAACAAAGTAACAATGAAAAGATTAACTACTGTGCTTCACCATAGGAATATTATTGACTGTGGGATGAGCTATCTCTGTTTTTTCTAAATCTGACTGCTTGAATTCATCCCAAAGAGTCCAATTTTTGTCTCCTCAAGATGAAATAATTTTATTTCCCCTGTGTCTTTTGGTGAACTCCAGCCAGATTGCCATGTGCTTTTACCTAGAGTAGCTTTTATCTGGGGTCTCCCCTCCAGCCCAAACTCCAGTGGTAACAGTCAGTTTATTCTTGATGATTGTGTTTGACAAGATTTTATGTTTGTTGTTTGTTTCAGACTTTGGTTATTGTGTCTTACTTTTTATCGTGTAAAGCACCTAGAATTGCCTTATTGTTGCAGAGTGCTATTTAAGTAAACATTACTATTTTTCATTTACATTTATTTTCTTACAATACGCCATTTGTTATTTTGGTTTTATACCAGAATTCATTGGCTGGGTGGTAAACATTCAGATGACAAACTACAGTTAACTACTTTGCAAATATATGTCACTTCATGCGTTTAATTTCATGAAAACAGCAGGCACTGGCTGACACTGTGGCCATCTCTTTGATGAAGAACATGAGTGCACTTACTTCTACAGTAATTCAGTCCTTAGCACTATTATAAATTTATTTGAACAGAAATTACTGGGCTGAACTTGAACATTAACTTTCTGGAGATCTTACTTAATTCAAAGTGGATTTTTTTAAATTACATTTTTAAATGTGTCTGGAACAATGAAACACAGCATAAAGAGAATGAAAAGCTAACTTTACAATAGAAAAAAATATATCAAAAAGACAGAGAACATGCCACATCAATCAGCCCTGCAACATCTGGCCATTAACAAAGAGATGGCACAGGAGGGAGACAACAAATTACTGGACATTTGTGTAATTTATTCAGAATACGCTCCACATTACAGCCTGCAACCTATTTGCACAGCATGTCTTCAGAAGTGGTGCAGCTGAATGAGGACTCAGAAAGAGTTTCTGAAGTGTCTTCACATTAACTCTACTTCTTTTCAACTTGACCTTGTACTCCCTCAGAGGGGTTTCTTTAAAGTTTTGAGTTGCATTTAAAACCTCACTTACTGCATAATAAAATAGCTTGTGAATTATGCCATTTGTCAATATCACAGTTTGACCTATGAATATATAGTATCTCATTTTCCTGCCTGAGATTGTTTTTATTTTATTTATTTTTTTACAGCACTTTGGGTTCCATTACGCTTAAAAATTGCCACACAAATAACACTGATTGACTGTTTTTGACAGCTTTCCTCACAGTGGTTCTAGATTGAGAAAAAAATAAGAGCATCTCAAGTGACCGCCTCTGTGTCTCCAAGTTCTTTCAAAACTGTACCAATGATTGAAGGGCCTTGCTGCCTTTATCAACCCTTTAAGATAAATAAAAGTACACTGAAAGAATCTGCAGAGGATAAGTTGCTGTCATCAGAGCAATTACCACATCCAGCTGTCATTATCCTCTGTGTAGCTACAGTATGTGGACATAGTTGTGGCTGTGGTTTTAAGGCCTAAAGAAGACCTCGCTTTCAACTTTCTGCCCATCAGAGCCAGTACATTTTCTCTTTGGGAATAAATTAGAGGTAGGGCACAAACTAGGCAAGAGAGGTTACCAAATATGTCAAGCATCAGCCATTTAAATACCAGTTGATGACCGCTCCACAGACAAGATAACTAATATATGGCTGCATCTTTTCTTTTCTGTGTCTGGAGCATTCTTACATGTTGACTCATGAGCATGAGGGAGTTGTTTTTAATTCAAATGTATTTGAAGATTTGAATGAGGGGGAAAAAAGTACAGGGCTGTTAAAAGTATTACTCCTTTTATCAGACTCTTTTATGGATGAACCACATTTAAATGTTTCAGATTTGAAAAGTACATGCACATAGAATGATAGTAAACTGAATAAAAACAAATGGCTAAGTCAACCTGGCCCTGGCATGAAATGTAATTGTCCCCTAAACTACTGACCGTCACAGCTACCACAAAGTCTTTTACATCACTGTGGAAGATTTTTGGCTCCATTAAATTGTTTCAAATTAAGCATATTGAATGGCTTTTGAGCCTGTTAAAGGTCAAGCCACAGCATCACAGTTGGATTTAATTCCAACCAAAATTTTTATTATGTTTTTATTCTGTGGTGGATTTACTGGTGTGTTTTGGGTCATTAAAATCAATGGAAATTTTACCTATATCAGTCTGGAAAGTCATTAGAGAGATAAATTATTTTCTTTCTCACCTCTTCTGAAATGACTGTAGTTCATGACATGATAATTGTTTAACTCGCTTATCAGACAGGAAGCGATTCTCCTTCTCTACCAGTAATCACAGCTTAGATGTAAAATTGAACTCACCTTTCCATAAAACTTGGATTAAAAACAGTTAATTGATTATTTAAAAAGCAAGATCCCTACCTTTAAAAAAAATGAGTGAGGATTGGTTTGAATAGCATTTTCAAAAATGAAAGAAACCATCTATAAACTTTGTGTAGAATTAATATTATTTGATATTTAATTTTGCTAAATGTTAAGAAACAATCACGTTTGACAAAAAGGAAAAAAACAATAACAGAAGAGCACAGAAATGTCCAGCTTTAAAACACATTTCTTGAACGTTTGATGATTCTGTCATAAAATGTGGATATTTTTTTTCTTTAGTTTTCTCCTAAAGACTCAATAATTGTTTTTGAAAAGCCATGAACAATTTGTAATTTTTCAAATACTAGTTTTACTTATTTTAGACTGCAATTGACAAACCTCAGCCAATTTCTGTATAACACATTCCAAGTTTTACTTTGATAACTTTGTTGCTTATTCCTTGCTTCAATGTATTAAGCCACCTGAAGGATTTTTCCTACATCTTTTATAAAACATTAAGGGGCAGCACAGTTGGATGCTAGGGATAACAGCACACCATTTAAAGACAACCAAGCTAAAACAAACAAAAAAAAACTTTTCAGAGGACATAATAATCTCTTCCAGAGGTTATTTAGTTGAAAGAAATTGCCAACCCTATTTTTAACACTTCTCAACAAAAATAGTTGATGAGACACATCTTTCTGCGGAGAGTCCTTTGCGTTGAAGCTGGGTGTGCTCTGAATTTGATGAGGTGGGTTAATTCTCTCCAACTGATCATATCAGTGAGGGAGGATTCCCAAGATCAACAGCAGACTCCAGAGGTAGTCACATATGGCAGACATTTTTCCAGACCTTAATAAACTTTCATCTGTGGGCTCTCTGTATGTTTTGGGACTCGAGGGGCTGGACATCCTCTCAAAAGCCCAAAGTCAGGGTGCTTTTAAAGTAGAGGTATGTAATAAAACATTACAGTGAATATTAATCTTGCTGCTCTGATTTAGGACATATCAGTTCCTTAGTGTACTGTAGATGCATATTAAAACGTCTGACATCTCAAAAAACAGATGGGGAATGCTCAAGAAAAACTGGAAATTAATTTTAAAAAATCATCAATCAATCTGCTTCCTCTTACTTTGATTCTGATTAAATAAGCATCACCCTGAACAAAAATCCCTTGTATTTCCATCCTTGCAACCCCCTTCTCCAACTCTTCTAGGAGAGACTGAGCATTTCCCAAACAGGCTAAGAGAAATCTATTTAGTGTCAAAAAAGGTACTTTATTGAAACATATCCCAACCAGAAACCCAAACAGGATCAACAAACTCCTTTAAAATGGAGAAACTCTGTTTCTTAGACCTTCCTAAATAACTAGGCTTCTCACCCTAATCTACAATCCAGTTTTGTGTGACTTTGAGACTTGGTTACATGGAAATTTACTACAAAAATAAGAATAGTCATATTTGGTTAGATATTTCTTTCTTGTAACATTGCTTCTTGGCAATAAATCTTTTACAGAATGCCTGTTTATAAATGTTTCCAAACCTAAAGTAAAATGCATTTGTGGTTTGAGCAACAGAATCAAAAGCAAAATAAACTTTTTTGACTTTGGTAGGGAGGATGTTGCAAGTTTTTCATGAGCCGAGCCTATTTTACGCTTTAGCTCAACCCACAAATGTATCTTTCTTACAAATGTGGCATCATTTAAAGATAAATAAACAGCATTTTCAACAGTATAAGATGTATTGCCAAGAAGTATTGCTTAAAAAATTTGCTAAAACACTATTCTCTTTTTTTTTTGTTGTGCAAAGTAGATTTGCAGTTTCACCACCAAAGACAGTGGTCGGAATTTAGATGAACACAGAAATTATTGGCAAATATAAGCACAACTCTTATGACCTCAATGTTTCGGATTCTGGTAAAGTACCTGACTGGTTCGAATCTTACCCAATGAACAGACACTTCTTTGAGTCTTTAGGTAACTTCTCATTAGTACTGAGTCATTTGTGGAGTACCCCTGGTGTAGATCCTCGGAATCCTCCTATGCAAAATCTACATGCTCCTGCTAGCTCAGGTTATAACAAGTAATAATAATCTACTATGTAGATGACACACAACTCTAAGTTACAATCTCACCACATGTCTCTGACCCGTTCAAGCATTGAAAATAACTCTGGCAGAGTCAGTATGAGAGTATGAGTCTCCACTATGTGTTGAATGAGACGTCGCTGAAATTTTAACAAATTCCTTAAAAGTAGAAGCATATTTACAATGCTCACACACACACACACACACACACACACACACACCTACCCAAGCTATGTTCTCTGTCTCAATGTCCTGAGGCCTTTATTTTAAATGAATCTAAGTTTTAAACTTTTATTGTCTAATCTAATCAGAAAATCTTTTGATGCAGAACAGTGTGTTGCTCATGTGAAACCAATTGAAAGAAGCACATAAGAGTCTAGGGAGGATCAGGTTATCTTCAGAGAAACCGTTCAAGTGGCCATGTGGGTCACGGTGAGGTACGTTAGAAGACATCACAATAAAAAAGGATGTCTTTTTAACTATAAGTCACCTTAAAATAATTTACAAAACAAACCAGTTTAGTAAATTGTATCTCCTATCTAATTCAGTCTAAATCAATCCACTCATCCATCATCCATCTTCTGCTTATCTGGGGATGGGTCGCAGAGACAGCAGCTTAAACTAAGAGACACACACATCCCTCTCCTCAGCTGCACAGTTCCCTCTGCTACAAACAAATCATATGATCAGATGAAAATCCAGGTACGTGTGTATGATTTCAATTCTGATTACAGTGCAAGGTAATGAAGTTTCTATTTTAACACCAAATGGAAAAGGTTAAATCTAAGGAAGATGATTAGCTGTTGTTCCCTAAGCAGCTGAGAATAGTGGAGAGAAGCCGTTTCCTTTTAGCAGGAAGAAACATTCAGCAAAGCAAAGACTCGATATAGAAAGTGTTTAGTTTGTATAAAAAATTATTGTTTTAAATTGCCTGATGTTTATAATGTCAGTGTACATGTTTTCTCACACCAGGCTGTAAAAACAAAACAAGTAATACATTAGTGAGGCTGTGCTGAATGGGAAAAATAATTGTCTTTGTATTTCCGAAGATTTTAACAAGCTCTCGCCTTGTTTAATTCTCACAATGATCACCGCAGAAATATTAAAAAGAACACAAAGCCGTAAATGGGAAACAAAGATATTCCCTCACCAAACCTTGAGCTAATCTTCAGCTTTATTTATCTTCCTTTTCCAATTTACTGCAATGTTAAGAATGACACGGTGTGCCGTTTCCCAATTTTATTAAGTACCATCGTTTGTAACATCTCTCTGAAATTTCTATTTATGTTTTGCTTTATTTCTTTGAAGTAGTTAGTAGTTTTCAAGTAGTTATTAATGACTTTCAAAGTAGTTATTCAGAAATATACAAATATTAGAAGAAATAAAAGCATTCATGGCTAAATTTACCCTACTGATCATCACAACCAGTCTTGCGCTCATCAGGTTCAACTTCAACATCGGCCCAACAGTTTTGCTGAGTTATTCAGTGCATTAATCAGTGTCTAAGACAACATTCCTGCTTCTGCAGCCAAAGCGCTTCAGGAGCATTGTGCATGCCGACGCCTCACTTTTGAGAGATATGACTGTGCGCTGACAAAGACTATGTCATAAATTGGACAGGGTTCTTAACAGGACAGCTGCATTACATAGAGAAAAGTGCCGCGGAAAAACTTAAGCTCATCTAAATAAAGCAGGAGGTCATACTAGTCTGTCTGCTGAAGTCTCAGAAGTTATATTATGATTCATACATCCCGGCCACAATGTGAAGAAACATCTGCCACTTGGTTGCATTTAAGTCTGGGTTTTTTCACAAAGAATCAGTGTAAACATTATGCCACATCCTCCTAAAGCCTTTATGGTCAAACGTCTCGGGGAGCTGCTTCGGGTTTCTGACTCTGCTTTGGATTCACATGTGTCTGAGTGAGCCAGGGTCTGCTCAGTAAAGCTTCATTCTGCCTATAGCCTCATCATCAGTAATGACATAATACAGCAATGAGCATCAGTATGACCTCCAGGGACATTTTATTGTATATAATGAAGACATCAAATAATAAATTAATACAGGTTTTAACATTGCTGTAGTGAGACCTTTATTTAAGAAAAATGCTTCAGATCAGGATGTCTTAATAAATCATGGTAAGTGTAAATTATCAATCTTTATGTTTGCTTATGGAGCGCCACAGGATCCAGTGCTTGGCTCGGTTCTCTTTACTATTTCTATATTATTCCACTTGGTAAAATATTTAATTTGCATTTTCCAATTTGTAAATTTCAGTTGTTATGCTGATGAAACTCTGCTACATTTGTCCATAAATCCTGATTTAAAGAAATTGAAAGTGGTAGCATCGTGATGTCGTTTCTTTAGCAGAGACCGAAAAAGCGATGGAAAAAAGATAGGCTGAGTTGAATGTTGCTCAGTCGTGGAAAAAAGATTTACTTTGACTTTTCAAAAACTTTAAAACTGGGGGAATGTTTATATTCCAGCAAGGCAACAAACCAACATATCCACCTACAGCTACGATGGAGTGATTCAGATCAAAGTATTTTCATATGTTAGACCTAAATCTAGTTTCTAGGAATCCGTGGCAATTTAAGAAATGCTTGCTCCAATGCAAAGCTGGTAGAGAAACATCCTGAAAGACTTACAGGAGTAATTGCATGGAAAGGTGGCTCTCCAAAGTGTTGACTCAGGGAGGCTGAATATAATCCATAAAATTGGAAACTGATTTTTCAGATTTTTTTCAAAACTAGTATCTTCTTTCCTTTTGCACTTATGCATTGCTTTACATTGGTTTACCAAATAAAACTCCAATAACTTCCAAGGACGATTGTTCCTGTAATGTCCCTAGATGTGAATAGGGAGTTTGTTAGATTAGGGGGAGATGCAGCCTGCTCACAATGTCGCCATCTGAGCTACTTTGCTTGTGCTTACACACAGTGTGTTGTGGTCCCCAGTATATCGAGAAAGTCTGTGTTTTCATTCTCAGAGGTGCGTAAACAGACCCCATGGAGATGGAATGACTCCTTTATGTGAAATTAAATAAGATGAGCTTGTGGGCCTCTCTCTTTCCTGTTCCGCCTTCAGTTTTATGTTTGTTTCCACTCTCGAACAAAGCCTTCTCTCCACGGTGTATTAATGCCCATCAAAGGCCTCAATCAAGCCTCTTCGCCACAGGCTAAAGTCAGACCGGAGAGGCGAAAGTTTAATGTTGTCAGAGCAGTGAGGATGTGGGCTCGTATCTCTTCCATGTCCTTCAGTTGTTTTTTTTTGAAACCCCCAACATTCATAAATATCCACAAAGCATGGTTAGTGGCATACAAAATCTGCTAATAGGCTACAATAAAAGGCCAAGTTGAGGTCACTGACTGTCACAACAGTCTTTCTCATTGACCCATTCAGACAATGTCTTTATATATTCTACTGAAAGGGCAGAAAATGCATGAAATAAAACATAATTACTCCAAGCTTCCTAAAGAATTAGTCATGGCTGAGTCAATTGAGTTTTGGAGAATCCGGTGATGAGAAGCATTATAGAAGAAGCTGCCGACTGTCTGCTGACATTTACTTTCCCTGAATGGAAACTATGTGCTTTGTAACAGGCTTAATTAAACGTCCTTAACAGTTTTGGCCCCTACCACTGGTTTTTTTTGCATAAAGGACGCATGCAGCCGTCCCTTTAGTTTTTTTTGGAACTGAAGAGATCTTTTATGATAAAAATGGGCTTGAATAAAACCTGCCATAAAAGTATGGAATAATTTTATTTTTTTCTAACGCATGCATATGGAGTAAGTTAAAGTTTCTTCTGCATGTGTGCCTTTTTCATGGCAGTAATTTTATTTGACCTCCTAGTAAAAGCCAGTAAAACACAAACAGGTTTCAAAAGGGAACTGGAAGTTTTATCTCATTTTTTTTAATCCCTTCAGTTACAAAGTTTAGTTGTTTAACCCCTGTCATCAGCGGTGCTCTCCTGTTAAAGGAATCTGGATGAACATCAAACTTTTCCAAAACAGATACACCTTGTGTTTGCTGTTGGTGGTTGTAGGGGTAGCTTTCCTTGTGCATCCGCATGAACATAGCCTCTTTGTGAATGCTTGTGTTAGCGTGTGTGTGTGTGTGTGTGTGTGTGTGTGTGTGTGTGTGTGTGTGTGTGTGTGTGTGTGTGTGTGTGTGTGTGTGTATGTGTGTATGTATTCTATTATTCACTGCAGGTGGGCCTTTTGTCAGGAGGGAAGCTTTTATGCACACCGCCAGAAAACTGACACGTCAATAATTTCTCAGTAGTGATGACCACAGTCCTTCCCACTGCCTCACTGACCATTCTTGGCTTTGACAGAACATGCTATGAATGGTTCCTATAACAGAGCAATTACAGCTAGTAAGAGGCAGAATCTTCTTGTAACATAAAAGAGTTTTCTTGTGACCATTGTGTGAACTGACCTCAAAATGTGCCAAAGGAAATAGAAACCACTCTGTTTTCCACCATTATTTCCGGGGTTGCAGACATCTTGGAGCTACCTTGCTGGTAAACAACAACAAACCTCAGCTTTGCCAGTTTCTCTGTTAACTCTTCAGGTTTGTTCTTTTCTTTTTCTTTTTTTTTTATCTTGCAGGTCACAAAGAAGTCTTTACGCACAACATGTGACAAAACGATAAAAAAAACATAAATATTTTTTAATTCGGTTGCCATCTAACAACATCTCACTGCTAAGAATAGCAGAGACGGACAGAAACACGGTTCTCCTGCAGACTGAAATCTGGTCCAGTGATTATTAAGTCTGGTTCTGTGCCATAAATCACACTGCTGACATACAGATGGACAGAGTTGAGAGTAATTAGATATTTGTTTTGAGTGTAGGATATGAAACCTAACTGCTGTAAAGTCATTTTGCCTCCCCTCCCCAAGAGGCACTCACACACTGCTGCGTTGGAGTTGCTGCTGCAAGGATGAAGAGGAGAAATATGGACACCTCTCAGTCTCAGGGGCTCAATTTGAAAAGCAATCAGCACTTTTCAACTCCCCTTCCACTCACATGCTTTCTCTCCTTTATTCTCCCTCTCACACATGTGCTTGTATGAGTGCATGTGTCCACCATGTGTGCATGACTATGTGAATACATTTGTGTCTTCAGTGTAGTTTGCCCGCATATAGATTCTCACTTTGAGGATGTCATTTTTTTTTCTTCCCCCACTGCTTTTTGGCTGGATGTGATCTCAGAGCTCTGGGTTCTGTTTCGAAAAAGGCATTTAAGAAATAAAATATAATACATGTTACAGTGTATTGTTACCTTTCATTTTAAATATAACACAAAAATAAAAGCAACTTTGATATGCATTTTGGAAAAGTTTGCAACAAAAGCATATGTGTAACTATTATTATTATTATTATTATTATTATTATTATTATTATTATTATTATTATTATTATTATTATTATTATTGTTGTTGTTGTTGTTGTTGTTGTTGTTGTTACCAATATTACTGCTACTACTACTACTAATAATAATGATAACAATAATAATAACAATAATAATAATAGTAATAATAATGTATTTACTTTGTTGTAAATTTAATTTCATAATTATTTTATTTGATTATTTGATTCTTTAATTTAATTATCTCATTTACTTTGACACATTGAACAATATATTACATTTTTTAACGCAAAGAGCATAACTCGTGTAATGGAATATGATGTGTCTGATAGATTATATCAATCACTTTTATGTCTACATATAAAAAACGAAATATTAATTAAGAAACTTAGATGGAGGAGAGAGAGTTGTAATGACCGGAAACATTTGTCAGAAGACTTCGCCTTGTGTGCATCTTCTCTTTTACCACTGCTGTTCAACAGTGCTTCTCTTAAAGGTTCTTTCCAAATTCGCTCAAAAATATTGACCTTTTATAAAACATTAAAAAAATATATCATGACTTCTGAAAAAGTTAATAACATAACTTTTTTGCAAGGCTTGTGGAGGCATTAAGGAGCTCCGCAAAACTGACAGTACAGCGCACTGGATATGTATTTTTTTCATCTAGGTATCATGAAACCGACAAATAATTCCACTTTCAACCTGATTTTCAGAATCTGAACCGCCTTTGGCTGCTGTGCAAGAATCCAAGAGGCTACAGATGACAGTAGGTCTGAGCAGGGGACTATCCTCAATTTAATATTAAAAAATTGATCAGCTGTGTTTTAAAAAGATTGATCTTTCGCCATGTATTTTTTATTCTGATCCAGGGTCTGTCTTTTTTTTTTTTAAAATAATATGACAAAATTGTTAATAAATCGAACTTATTAAACCGATACCTTTATTTTCTGTCTTGAAATCGCAGATAATTTGGCGCCCGCATGTTTTGTTCTCTCCCTAAATTAAATAAACTGCCAATGACTAAAATCCGTTCTAAAAGCATAAAAGGCTTCTTTCAAAAAAAATGTTTAGAGACAAAGTTTTATTCAGAAGCCCCGCTCTGCAGAATATGGATAATTTGCCCTTGATGAACCATTGCGAATCAAGCGTAAAATTGCGCTCTCTCTCCATCTCTCTCCGCCCCGGCGCTGTCCTTCACCCATCGCTTTTTATTCATCTCCAAATTACATTAATGTCATGTGTTGAGCCCCACGCCCCTGTTTTGCTTTTTTTCCCCCTCTCCCCCTTTCTTTTTTAGCAAATAAGCGTCCTAACTCGTTCATGTCATCAGCATAATCACTTGGGAGATCTGGGTCCTGTCCTCTGAGGGGAGACGGAGGTTTGTGTAACTCTATTCAAACCTGAGGGGGAGTTCGGAGTGTTTGGTCAACGGCAGTGGTTCCTGGAAAAGATCTGAATCGCTTCATAACCAAACCCAGCTGCGGTTCTGCTGCTGCGGGCTGCAGCCTCTCCGTGCGTGCAATGCGTGCGTGCGTGCGTGCGGGCTGCGTTTTCATCTGAATGAGGTAGACGGAGAGAGGAAGGGGTTTCTGGAGGAGAGATAGAGAGGGAGGGAAAAAGAGGAGAGGGGAAAAAAAAAGAAAAAAAAAGTTTGGTCTTCTTTTCCCCTTGACTCTTTTTTTAGGCATGAACGCCGAGACCTGTGTCCCATACAGCGACATGACATCCATGGATTCATATTATAGCCCCTCTGCTGCTCAAGGTAGGGATCACCAGGCGGACCACTTTAGGACATTTCCAGCTACTGACATCAAATACAGCTCCACCGCCTTCCTGTCCAGCAAAGGTCAGGCTTACGGACAGAAGTCCCGGAGCCCCTTCCAGCAGGAGTGCCAGTCATTGGATGCCGCCGCAGCTGGGCAAGGCTCCTTCAGCAAATACCAGCTCTTCATGCAGAGGTCCTCCTGCAAAACACCGCCCGCGGACGACAAACTGCTCCCGGACAGGGGACACAACGCAGCGCTCGTCCCGTGCTATGGTGAGTGGAATAAAACAAGGGGTTAAATAAAATAAAAATAATTTTTAAAGAAAAGTTACTTGTAAAAAGAGGTTATAATTAAGGGTAGAATATTTAAAACTCTGAATCTACCTAACCGTTTGGATGTTGTCAGCCGTCATTCATTGCTCGGCTTCCAATCCGCCTGACTGGATGGGATAATAATGCGGCGGAGGAAAACACAAAACAACAACAACAAAAAAAGAGAATAAAAAAAGCTGCTCCGTCTGTCCAAAAGTCGTTTTTGAAAATAAAATTCGCCTTGCATCCTCTTCGTGTCGCAGCATCCTTCTGAATAGCAGCAACACACCAGACAGCAGCGCGTAAAAGAAACAGAAAAACAACCTAAACGTGGCCCTGCAGCAGCAGCAGCAGCAGCCTGGTTATAAAGACGATTGACCTCCATGTCCCTCAAACTATCAAATTGTCTGTCTGGACATCAAAATCAAATTAGGGCGCAATTAATGTGCTAATCTGCATTACAATCCTTAAAATTGAAGCTGAGTCGGACAATTGAATTAACGGGTTTTCAGATGGAACACGCGGCGAGGTTCAAATTGATAATATTTGTGTGTCATTTGCGCGGCTTGATTGGGTTCACTTAGATTAATTTGCACAAGAAAAACTGCGCTAATTACTGACTAATTAGGGTGACTTTAAAATTAGGAACTTTCCCCCCTTCTGTCTTTTATATCGAAGCTGCAATTTTTAAGGTTGATTGCAATTTCTCGCCGAAAATGACGCAAATCCTCGATAAACCACGATTAAACTGCAAAGACGAATTATTTCAGACTCATAAATATCTCCATTCAGAAATGAGCCCTAAAATATTGTAAATTGGAAAAAATAGTCATTTAAAAAAAACATACACACATATGTATTTTGTACTTCTGTCTACTTGAAATAATAAAACGTACACAAATCTGTAATCAGCCGCACGACAAACAAAACCGTTGTTTTGCACAACAGGGCAATTCTAGTTTCTCTTATTTATTAATTTTTTTATTGAACTCATTTGCGCTTTCACGTTTTAACAGTTTTATTTTTTATTTTAAGAAAAGCTTTTTAGGTAATTTGCATTTAAAAAAAAAAAAAAAGACTGAGAACGAGCGCTATACCAAAAACTAAAAAATATATAATTTTAACGTTTAAAAGAAAAAGTTTAAACTCAATAACGGACATTTCTGGACATGGCGGATCGCTTTTGCGTCATATTTCGCTGCAGTTCTCCGACCTACATATTCATCATTCCTGCAATGAATCTGAAGAGCAGTTTTAAGATGTTTTGACAGCTTAGTCTTCTGGTAGCTCTTTATGGCTCCATCCTGTCAGGACCAGTGAGATAATTCTTCTTTTTCCTTTCTGTCTTTCTTTTTCTTCTTCTTTTTACCTCATGTGGGTCTCTTAAAACCGGCTGTTAAGTTTTTAGCACCCATTAACCCTGATATAGATCCGGTAAAAAGAGATGAAATAAAATTTTATATTACGTTGTAAACGAGGCACTTGTTAGGCTGAGTTTAAAAACCGTAAACACTCAGGATGCGAGACAGGGGCGTAAAATAAAATGAAACAAATAAAGAAATAAAAGTTTTATTTATTTATTTATTTATTTATTTATTTATTTATTTATTTATTTATTTATTTATTTATTAGTTTATTAGTTTATTCGTTGATTTGTTTGCTTGCAACACATCCTACACATCCCACGAGATGAATAATATTCAACATACGTTCAAACCTCTAGTTTCAGGATCATTATTTTATATTTTCATGTAGGCCGTTTCATAAATCACGGCATCCTTTAAAGGTCCTTTAAAGTCTAAAATACTCCAGAGCGGCTCGTCTGGCATTCTTGTTTTACAGCTAAGCGGCGGATTCACCGTGAAGGAAAGGCAGGAAAAAAATATCTGGGCCCTAAAGACAGAGGAACTCCGCCATTAATACGACTCAGATGTCAAACTTTTCTTGTTTGCTTTTATTCCGGGGGGGGCGGGGCGGGGGGGGCGGGGGGGGGGCGGGGGGGGGGGGGGGGGGGGGGGGGGGGGGGGGGGGGGGGGGGGGGG
>CAEGAF010135804.1:0-14694 GCA_903067075.1 Micropoecilia bifurca | reverse complement strand
CTCTCTCTCTCTCTCTCTCTCTCTCTCTCTCTCTCTCTCTCTCTCTCTCTCTCTCTCTCTCTCTCTCTCTCTTCCTGAAGGCAGAGTTTCAGAAAGAGCTGGAGTTTCTTGAAGAGACAATTTTAAGGCATTAAATTATGAAGTTATATTTGATGTATAGGGCATTTTTATAACAACTGAAGGTAATATATTTGCTTGATCGCATTATTTTATCGCACAATGTGTCTGGAAGATGCATATTTTAAAATGTTGTTAATTTAAAAGCCCTAAATTAATAGAAAATTTATGTAACAATGAATTCATAAAACACTATTGCTGCATATGCCTGAGAAAGACAAATAATATGGTAATTAAATTGTATTTACTGTGTTTGAGCTGAGAAATTACATATAAATATAACACATAAATAAACTAAGACTAAACTATTGTGTTTAGTTTAGTCTAGTTTAATGATTATGAAAAGAAAACGCAAAGGAAAAAATGTTGAATGAGTCCAAATATAGAAGAAACTATTTTCTAGACGGTTTTCAGATGATGACGTTCAGTATTTAGTATCAGTTTTGACCCGAAGTTACTGCTGCGTGTCATGTTACCGTCTTTACTGATAGTTAAAGAGGCAATCTGCTGAACATTAAAATGCTACCGGGCACAGATTCAATTATTTCTGCCTCATTAATTGCATGAAACACGTTTATGTAACAGACTTTCTTTTTTTTTTACGTTTTCATTTCTTCGCCTAGACAAAAAGATCTATAAGCTCCAGTTGGAGACAAAGGGGGAGCTGATTACTTTGCAGAAAGTCCCTGGAAGCTTGGAGTTAAAGGTTGTCTCCATTTCGGCGTGCACAGGTGTCACCCCTCTTCACATTCCTGCGGCGTTGATGCAAATTATTCATGTTGTTTCCGTCCCTGGACGTGTGAGCGGACTGTGAGCGTGCCGCAGCAGGCTCCAGAGGCACATTCCCTCCATTAGCTCAGCTCATGAAGAAGATGAGGTCAATGAGGGTGGCGGCGTGAGGGAAGAGAAAGTGAAGCGGGCGCATCAATAAAAGCACATCTAACACAAGTTTTCATGGCCAGGGTCGACGATGTCAGGGTCCTCGGATGAAATGTGCGTGATTTGACTGGGACATCTCCAGAAGGAACCTCCTTTGTGAAGGTGGTTGTACTCTAGCACCTCCGGGGTTGAGCTGTTTAGATCCAATAGCAATAAGGTGACGTCTCCCTGCGTTAATCAAAGACTTGGCAGCCGGAGAGCTTTCAACAAGGCGTCACGAGTGACAAGCGTTCCTTCCGTTTCTTCAGAGATGCTGCACGAGTGCAGTCAAGTTGAATAATTCACATTAATCCTGCTGTGTTAATATTTCCTTCATACTGAGCATGGATAACTCTGAGCATTTTCTGCTGCTCACCAGAACACTGCAGAGCCACTGAACTGTGATCAGATTTTCAGCAAGAAGGTTTCTCTGTAACAGGTTATTGCTTATTGAGAGCGCTGCATTTAATACATCCTGTTTCCAGAAAGAATATTTTGGGGAAAAATAGACAAAAGTAGTCGATGTGACTTGAGGCAAGTTATGACACAGCAGTCAGTATCAGCGGTCTGGCCTGGTAACTGGCCTTCTTGGTCTATTCAACCTGATTTCAGCCTCCCTTCATTGCTCTGTTTGGGATTTTTCCCATTGGCTTGAATTCCTCCCGTAGATTTTCTACCAGGCCAATCAGCAACCAGAAGCAGTTGTGAATAATGACATAGATTTTCTGCGCTGTTTTAGAGTTGTTGTCTGCCTGTAGTTTTATCAATGGCCATGTTTGGCTACACCTTTAATATAGAATTAACATTAACAATTACTTAGTTCTGATTGGACTGGCTGCACAGTGGCGCAGTTGGTAGAGCTGTTGCCTTGCAACAAGAAGGTTCTGGGTTCGATTCCCGGCCCCGGCCTTTCTGCATGGAGNCTCCGGTTTCCTCCCACAGTCCAAAAACATGACTGTTAGGTTAATTGGTCTCTCCAAATTGTCCCTAGGTGTGTGTGCATGGTTGTTTGTCCTGTATGTCTCTGTGTTGCCCTGCGACAGACTGGCGACCTGTCCAGGGCATACCCCGCCTCTCGCCCGGAACGTCAGCTGGAGATAGGCACCAGCAACCCTCCCAACCCCTCTAAGGGACAAGGGTGCAAAGAAAATGGATGGATGGATAGTTCTGATTGGCTCTTCACGGTGCAGGTTGGTTGTTTACGGTGCAGGTGAGTTCTGATGAACTTCATAACGTTGAGTTGAACTAGCACATTAAAATATGCTACAAACAAACATGAGCAATTGGAGAAAGTTTAAAACTTCAACAGGGTCCAAGCCTCCTGGAAGCAATAGTTTCTCAAATTTTGTGTTTTACCAGGCCAGCCCAGGTCGAGTTCTGTTGCCTAAATGTCACCTCAGTGTCCATTGTTCAGGGCTTGACCCTCAGCAGGCAACATCCCTCGCTCCCCATTCGGTTCCTAAGGAACTTGTGTGATGAGGTGACCATTGCTTGCCTTCCTCCACCCAACCAAATGGAGAAATTTGTGCATGTGAATTTTTGAGCTCATAGACATGCTGGCTTGCGATATGATGTGAGAAAGCTTTTGTCACTGACATCCCTTGTGTCGGGTTCACCCCGAGTGGTGGAGACCTTCGCCTGTTGCTATCATTCGGTGCTGCCCATGTGTTGAGCCCATTTCCCGGGATGCGCCACTGTGGAGGGGCTTCTCTGTAGCTACTTCATAAGCCATGTGTCAACCACTGGGAATTTGAATACACAGATCTCGGTATTCAAATCTCTTCACAGTGTCAATGTGGAGGTCATGCAATTCTGAGGTCATTGTTCTCAACCACAAAAAGATGGACTGTTCTTTCCACAGGCAATGACTGAGAAGGTCAAGTATCTAGTTATTCATGAGAACGGAGTGAAACACCAACGGGTTTCATCTGCTGTGTTTCAGGTGTTTGCTCTGTAATGAACTGAGCCATAAGGACTAGAAGAAGACATCAACTAACCAGACTAGAAACGACTTAAATGAGATTAAAACTAGATTAAAATCTGTTGCCAAAATTATGGCGTCATTTTGTGCAACCTTCTCAAGGAAAATATTTTAATCACTCAAACCATAGCTTAATGTTACTTAAAGGTCCAGTGGAGTTTTTCATCGTTTCCAGACAAAAAAAAGTAACTTAAATGTCAAGTTTTTAATTAGAGCGTGCTTAGATTGTGAAGCCGGCCGTGTGTTTTTACAGGAGGCTGTGCTGCTGAACGTGTGTCGTTTCAGTTCCTCTCAGGAAGAGATGTATGATGGACTTTAAAGGTCCTTTTTCTGAGTGATCACTCACTTCCCAGGCAGATCGAAATGACTCATCTAGGAGCAATGAGCTGCACAGAAATAAACAAGAAGCACAGCTATCCCCTGGTCTGAATCGAATCTATTTCTAATTAAAAGAAAAAAAAAAGTCAGGAAGTAGAGCTTCCAGACTGAAGTTTATTTATTGATTCCCATATCAATGTTGTGTATCTAGTCGTGGTTCAGGTAACAAGACTTTCTAACAATGTATTTTTAATGCATTACAAAACAGCCTCTTCATGTTGGACCATGTGTTGATGTTGTGGTGAAGTCTGTCGGTGCACAGAGATACGCTCACTGCTTTAGCCCCAAACCCCTACAGGCATCTCAATGTAGACCAGACGCTTAAGGGTGATTGGTAAAATTGATTGGCAACCAGTTAAATTGATCTTGGGGGTGTTAGTGTGTCTTTTTGTTGGCTCTGTGATGAGTTAGTCAATCTGCCATCATATTGCCTATGTCGAATGGATTCCACCCTCAATGAGACCCTCGATGTGAAAGGGGAGCTGAGGAAGTGCTGACGACAAGAAAAACTCAGATCGCATCACCAACTAAACAGTTAATGTATCCGATAGTTCAGAAAACATCTGCAGTCCAAAAGGTCATATAGAATTCATTCAACTTTATATAGCATTCATTGATCTGAGACGTGTCATAATTCTGAGGTGGTAAATCCAGATGAATGGAATGATAAAGAAATGATGAAAGATGTATGTGTCTGTGAAGAACATTACAACACAATCCTACTATTGGTTCTGACCACACATTCAAACAGACTTCTTTGCATAAGTTGCAGTCAACACTTGTGTTTCCATTAAAAATGTGCGCAAAACGTTGTTAATATTCCAATTATGTTGAAAAACACAACTTCGGAGTTGAGGTGTTGCACTGACCTATTAAATAAGAAACAATTATCGCTGCTGCCCCCGCGACCCGACCCTGGATAAGCGGAAGAAAATGGATGGATGGACAATTAAAATCACACATGATTAAGTTTGTTCATGTGATAAGTTATTAAACCCTAACCCCTGGTTTAAGTGATGACAGGTTAGTGTGTGAATCTCTCTCATATTTCTCCTGGTTGTCGTTGTGTGATGACCACGGTGCCGGTCCTCAGGTCCAGGACGGTCCAAACACTCCTGATCAGATTTCACTGACTAACCTCCTGCTCTGCTGTGACCAGAGGCCAGGCTCTGTGTTGCTCCACGGTGCTGCTGTGTTCTGGGGCGTTGCTCGCTGAGGGGGTACCATTTGGTTGAATGTGTGCTCATTTGTAAGCAGGCCTGACACAGAATGCATAATGCATGTGGGTTGTTTACTTCTGGTAGTTTTTGCTTTGCTCCGGATTCTCTGCAATGAAAACAACAATGGATGTAATTGGATATCACTGTTTGAAAGCTAAAACTGGCTGGAGAAGGACAGGAATAGCTTTCCATGTTTCCACCTCAGCATTGTATATGTTCTATAGACTGACCTGAGTGTCTCTGTTTACTGTCCATCGATCCTCTGTGTAGGTATCCTTCTCTGCTCTCTGTACTGCGATCCCGAAGTCTGAAACCTATGCCACTCTATACTGATTAGACGGTCTCTACGCCGGATTTAGCAACTCGCCCAACCTCAGGGGGGCAGATGCAAGGATCTTTTGGGGTTGTGTCTTGTTGCCTTGTTCGCTGCTCCTCAGAGAAAGCCTTTGCCCAATTACAAGCCTCGAAGTCGCCATCCTCGAGGGATGATGCTACCATTCTGCAGCTCAAGTGCAAATACTTTATCACCATAGCAACTGCCCCGCTGCTTCTCCACCGACGCACCCGCCCACCCTCCTGCACACACACACACACACACACACACACACACACACACACACACACACACACACACACACACACACACACACACACATGCACAGGAAACAGCAGGAAAAGGTAGAGGTGTAATGTTTCTTCGGCAGCTGCAGGTGATTTGACTTTCTTTAGAGATCCATCTCGGTATTGAATATTCTCCCTGTAAACCCGTGTCCCTGGGCTGCAGCTGAGTGACCTTTTTCACAGTGCAAATATTGGCCTGTCACTGCTGGGGAGGCAAAGGTGAAGCAAATTTAGTTAACAATGGCTCAGCTCCATTAGAAACGCCCATTAGCCACAACAGTGAGCGAGACTGTGCAATCTTTTAAAGTCTGGTTCAGCTGCTGCACCGACAGATGAAGTTAAAAAGAAAGAACCACGTACACAGAGACTGATTGAAAACGTAATCCTGGTGGCTAGACTGATGTACATCTTGTTGATGTTGTTAAATTCTTGAAAAGATAATCCAACTCATCCAAAGTCAAATTTTAGGTCCTTCTTGAAAGGAAGTATTCATAATTCTCCAGCTTGATGGTAGTTATGCTGTGGAATTATGGATACATGAAAATGGATGGGGGTGATGGTGGCAGGAGTTTCCCTGCACCCGGTGGGCTGCTGGTTTGATCGTTGTCCTTAACCTGATCTGACACGGCCACCTCAGGACGTCTGTGCAGTTATTTCCTCAAAATACACAATCGTTTCAAAGCTGATGTGTAACTTTTAAAAGATGCTCAACATTCCTCATTTTATTTTTGTGTAGGAATTCTTTTGAAATTGCTACTAAATTCTCCTAATGTTGCTTCATGTTGTATGATTTCATTCTCATATTATTATTACTATTTCTTGTAATATTATGACTGTTTTCAAAATTATTATTACTTATTGATTTATTTATATATTTAATTATTTTTAGTCTGGTCCAAACTGTCCACTGCCATAAATTCACTGATGATGGCAGTGGCACGAGTTTCCCTGTTGTTCTTATTTGTTTATTTCAAAAGGAACAATAAACATCAAATAATATGACAAACTTATCCATAAAAGCTTGTTCCTCAAAGAACAATCAATACAAATACACTATGTTGCAGTGCAATACAGACAATCTTTTTCCAAAAAAGGAGAATAATAATAATGATAAACAAAAAGCATTTTCTTTAAATCTAAATCATACATATTAAGTTCCAAATTTACAAAGAATAAAATGTTGTCTCTCCTACATCCACTACTGTCTGGCTTAAACTGATGGTAGAGAACAGATGAATAGAAAACCTACACTGATGACAAAAAAAAGAAAGCCTCATTTTGATGACATAGTTCCATGCTGATGGGTTGGTCTAGAATCCAAGGTACAAAGAATGTTAGTTTTCATCTTTCCAGAGACGTTTGAATTGTGTTTGATATCCTGGAGACCATTGGCTGGTTACTGAGCACAACAACAAGCGGATCCCATTGGTTTCCCATCTTGCAGCTGAACAAGATCTGAATTCTAATGTTTCAGGGAATAAAACCTAACACAGTAACAGAGAACACTGTGATGAGCCTAAAAGCACTTAACCAATTTAGCATAATTTCGTCATTTCCTCTCCTGCTCATGAGTGTCAGACAGCCAATCCTCCACTTGTCGGAGGCTGGTTCATAAATTAATAGGAAAAGAGCCCTGATGTTCTCCGTGGTAAGATAAATATCCTCTCTTTGCTTCTGGAACTGCTGCCCAGTGCCTGCTAATGCTCCACATATCCACAGCAACATACGGTTTGCATGCATGGCTGAGGTTCTGATGAGGCATCAGAGGGTACCAACTCTGACGCAGACCAAATTACCTCAACAGGACCATCCCACAAGTCAAATCATCGAGCAAAAGCTTTGGCAGAAAGACTTTGTCAAAGCATCGCACTACTGTAGAGTGAATGCCGGTAAGAGGGTCCTGTCCGGTGGTTAGCTTTATTTCTCCGCTCCATCTGTTTCATCCGGAGGGTGTAAACACAGTAATATAGCCTCTCTGCTGCTGGAGTCAGGAGTGAGTCAGTGCCTCAAGATTGCACTTTGCTGGTGTGAAATCGGTTCCTCTCACCGCCTTGTCTTCTTCCCTCCTCTCCTGTTCATACACTCGCGCCCACGCCTGCTATGGAAGAGCCACGCTGGAGAACACGCACACCGTACCCGAGCACACTGGTTTACTTGTAAACTTGTGAAGCCTGTAAACACTCTCTCACTGCTCTTTGTCTCATCTGACAACCTGCTTTCTGTCTGCATCTCATCTCCCACTTCTCCGTGCCCAGCAGATGCCCACCGAGCCGCCGTGCCAGGCTGCCTTGTGAGCCTCCGCTGGCCTGAACGAAGGCAGGGTAACAGGCGAGTTAGTGCTTCTGTAACCGAGAAAGACAAGAATATTTCCTTATTCTAAAACAACAAAAAAAGTCAACCAGCATATTTTTCTCTTTCTGTCTTCAGCCCATTAAATTGGAGTTCAAATGTACATAGACACATCAGGATTCATTGCACTGAAATGAGCTTTAAATTGAACTCATTTTTCTTTGCCAGCCTAACATTGGACAGCTTTCTTGAGCCTTCTGCCTGGCAGCCATTGTCGGCTCCAAGCTTTTTCTATCCTTATAACTTCTATTCTCCAAAGAGACAATCTGTAGACCATACGGTGGCAGAAAAAAAAACTTTGATCTCCAAAGAAGTTTTTTAAAGAACTTTCTGCTGTAATTTGAAGGAGAAGAAAAAAAAAGAAAAATGAGCACCACATTGGGGAACCCTAGAGACTCATTTAGGTAAAGGTTTAGACCCTCAGTAAGCTTGTTAGAGCCATTTCTCGTTATCAGAGATCTGGCAGATTGTTGGAAAAAGACCAAGTGACTCTTCCAACCTGGTCCCCATAATTGGCACGTTAGCCCCACTGAGCGATTGCTTTGGAACCAGGTGCTTTGCTGATAAATTTATACTTAGCACTTAAAAAGCAATTATATTTATGAATTAATTTCTTATTAGTATAGTTATGTAATATACATGTCATACATTTATTAAACCAAAACAGAAAGCAGTCAATGGGTTCCAAGTCTGACCAAGAGAGTCCGACTTATGGTTTAGGAATTATTAGCCAAGACACATTTTCCTTTGCAATAGCACCACCTACGTGTTTAGGGGTATGGATCAACTTACAGGTTTGTTTGGTGATTACTGCAGGACTGTGATCTAAAATGAAACATAAATGAAGTATCTTTGAGGCTCTTCCATCTGCTGTCAGCCATGCTTCATCAGGTTAATAAAGTCTAATCTTTTTTTATGAACCTCTGTTATGAAGGTGAGTGAGTACAAGCATGATGAAGTAACAAAGTGTTTCTTGAGTTGCCGTCTCGTTTTGACAGAAGCGATCACTGCAGACGTCTCGTTGGTGCTAGACAATAACAACACTTCTCAGACTCCGAAGAAGCTTCCAGAACATTTACATCATTTACTGCATGTTGCAGCAGTTTGGGAGGAAAGAGTGACAAACAAGATATGATTGATTTGGTAACACTGTGACCACTGGCTGGTGGTTACTTGCTAATGAAGGCGTCTGCTTCCATGCTCTCTGTCAGAGTTCATTTAAAGGGCTGTTTCACAGTTTTTTCCCCCTTCTAATCTGCATCTGACTTGCCTTTTGGAATATTCTATACTGATTTTACTGACAGCAGAACTCCAACATAAATACTTGTCTGACCTGCGCAGCAATATTCTACAGTGTACTAGTGATCAATCAGTGTTGGCGTTTAGTTTTCATTTGTGTTTGTTTTCTGATTTTTTTTTTTAGTCCTTTCGGGGTTTTCCTCATCAGTTCATATCTCTACGTTGTAGTTGGGTCATGTCTACTCTCACCCTATAAGCTCCCTGGTTTTAACTGTTCTTATAGTACAGTAGTACCATAAGTAGTATGGTACGGTATACTGCTCATCCTGCAATTTGTCCTGTATGTTTCCATGCTATTATTGAAAATTTTAAGAAGTTCAATGTGTAAAAATAAAAAGGCTCAAGACACCTATTGAGAGTACCTTGTTCTTCAAGACACCAAAGTTTTATACAACTCCAACTTTAACAAGAGCCAAACCAAAGGGCTTTAATGTAGCTCACATTGGGCTGAGACAGTGTGATCATCTAATAAATGGGTGGATATTTGCCTTAGAAGATCAGTGGGTGGAAGATGGTCAGCGATTTGACTGAACAAGAAACTGTTAACAGACAGAAACCTGTTAACAGGTTCTGACATTAAAAAAGCTTTTGATTCGAGGAGAGTCATGATTACTGTGATAACCCTTCATTCACTGTAAGATACAACTGAAATGTGTAGACAAGTAAATGTTATATATATTATATATTTTTATAAAGTATCATTCATTAGTTGACAACTACAGGAATTTCCAATAGGATTTTTAGAAAATTGTTTCTGCTCATAGTTACTTCTGACATTTTTAATTAAGCTGCATCTAAAACATTTACTTGAGAGAGTTAACCATTCTTCACATTCATATTCTTCTTGTCTTTGCTGGACCTAACCCATGTCCTTTTTGTACCGTCCCCTGCTCTTCCCATTCTCTGCCTCCACTTTGGCTGCTTTATTTTCAAACTTCTTTTCATTTGAACAACAGATATTCAGATGTCCCACATCCCCTGTACAGCAAATATAAAAGCAGCACAGCCTTAAGAAAAATCTTCTGGTAAGCGCCATCACACCGTCACACTTCCAAACCCTGAACTGCAGCTGCTGAAATCTTTCTGTGGTGGATCATTGATGTCATTATTTTAATACATTAAGCCTAAACCTACAGTGCCTTGCAAAAATATTCATATGCTTTGAAGTGTCTTTACATTTAGTGACACTACAACTATGCCAGTGATGTGCGGTCAGGGTAGGCAGGTGAGACAGAGCCTCACCTGTCATTATGGAAAAATAGCAATAAAATCATTTATATTGCTATTTTCATCCTGTGATGAGTACTATAAAGTACCTATTTTTTACTTGGCATAACCAATTCTGATATTTTTTTCTTCAAAATCGCTGGATTTTTTGCATTTTCCCATTCAAATGCTCAGAAACGAAGCCGATGAGGCAGCAGCGAGCTGAGCCTCACCTGGGATTGTGCAACCCCGCGCTAACTGCACTCGTCCTGTACGTCAGCAATAAAATAGCTAAAAAACATTTAATATATGGACTGATTTTCCATAATTTAGCTTATGTACATAATGTACAGTGTTTTCTTGTCACCAACTGATGTGCATCGGAGGAACGATCAGAAATGGCTGAGAACAGTCTCAAGGTGAGGCAGGCAGTTTTCTCACCGCACGTCACTGAACTATGCACTCTTTACGTGCAACTTTTTACTGGAATCTTATGTGATGTGTTGACATGGAGCGGAGACTGGTCTTAAAGTGGAAAAAAAAATTGCTAATGTTGAAAACTCTGATCTCTGTAAGTAAACACCAGGGCAGCCATTTGCCTTCAGAGGTCCAAGTCCACGCATGTGTCATTTTCTTCCTGTCCTATGACGTTTTTATGGAGGACCAAAGTGCAGAGATGTGTTCAGGGCAGAAGCTTTTAACGAGAAAAACTCAACATTCCAGGCATACCATGCTTAGAAACTGGATGTCACTGATGGCGTCCTAATTATGTGACTGGCTTTAGTAAATGAAGGTTGCCCCTGGTGACAAGTTAGACAGGTTGCTCGGTGAACCTTTGCTGGTGTGACCTTTGCCCTTCCGGATTATGTATGTGTGAATGTGAATCTCATACTGCGTGTGGATATTTTTTATGACAGCAGTCAAGCACAATCATTTCTCTATTGGCAGTTCAAAGAAAGACGCAGAACAAATATGCTAGTGTTGCTGTATCTGTCTCTCAACTGATGTGGTGCAGTTTGATTTCTGATTAAACTCATCAGCCTGCGCTCAGTCTACTGAGTAAAGCCGAGAGCATGCTAGTCCCATGTTATGAGAATTATGTCTAAAAAAAGCTGCAGATGACCCGACAGCACTTTCTACAAAATGGGCCTTTGTGAAATTTGTCTTCTTAAACTTGAGAGCTGAATATTTGTGGCTGCGCAGTAACTGGGGGTGGAGGGTGGAGAGAAGGAGTTTCTAGTTTATTTGCTGCTAAGGTCACGTGTTTGTGCCTACTCAGTGAGAGTTTTATCTCCCATCACATTATCCGTTTTTAATTGGCTGTTCCTTTGGAAGAATAAAAACACGTGCTGTGATGATGAAAGCGTCAAACACCTCCTCTGTGCTCTGTTGATTCCATGCTAAGATTAACCAAAGAGGGAAGACCGAAGGCATCAGCAGCACAATGTCAGGTAACACTGAGTGACTGGAAGGCTGCTGGGTTGTTTATTCCCTGTTGTATAGAAAAAAAAAGAAGTTCAGATTCTTTCTTGGATCAGAAGACAAGAAGATGCAAAGATTTCAATTCACAACAAAATCACAGAAAATCTTTGAGAATACTCTGCTAATGGGCTGTTTGCTTCTGAGTCTGGCTTTCTGCATTATGTCTCTTCTAGTCTCTAGGGTGGATAGTGTTTCAGATCCATCAATTCATGCATTGTCTGGATTCCCTTCTACTTAAAGGGTTGCTTGGGAAAGTTGGTGTCGATCTCCAGTGATCATTGGAGGTGAGGCAGGGTACAGCATCACAGACACACACAACCAGTAACTAAAAAGCTAATTATGTTTCAGAGTGTGGAGGGAAGCTGGATAATGGTAAAACCAGAGAAAACCAAGCAGCCCCGGACCCATTGCCACGTGCTTCACTGTCTAACTCTATGTGTCAGATAATAAAACTATTTTAAAATATCAAAGATAACCTAGATAAATATTTCATCTCCAAACTTTGACTTGTCCACTCCAAAACTTTCCCTATATGTGAGCCGTTCAGAGGTTGACTTGCTATTGTTCCTTGGATCTTCATCCTTGTGCATAACCCTGGCGTGTTTGTGCTGACATTCACCAGCCGATTGTCAAACATTTTACTTTACCATTTTCTTCTAGAGGGCATAATTTATGTTTCCATCTAGTAGTGTGATGTTGGGGGCAGCAATGCAGTCCCCTACATCACACTACTCCCTTATGGTGTTTTCACACCTGATAGTCCGGTAGACTCTGTTTGACTGGTGACCAAAACTGCTACATTTGTTTCAATGTAGCTGCTGTGGTTTGCCTTCACACTGCACTGTGTCAAACAAACCAAACCCTTTGAAAAACCTGTTCACTTCCTCGCCTGTGTGGGGGCGCTGCATCAAGTACCATTGAAGAAAAGGACATGGGAAGCTCTGAAGAAGGCACCGAGAACAGCATCCTTTGTTACAAAATATGAACAAATATGGAGTGGCGACAGAGTTGAGCAGTTGAAGGATTTCTTGTCTCTGATAAAAGTGCTAGCGCTCGATTTGCGCGTTTCTTTTTGTATTTTACTAGAATCCCTGCAGCCAGGCTGGCTGCTTCCTGTTTTTGGAGCGGTCTCTGGTTCGCTTGGCGTTCACATATGCATTCGAACTGCGCCAGAGATTGCTTCAACTGAACTGAGGTTTGTAGTCTGCGTCAAGATTCAATTGTACATTCACTCCTCCCTAAATGAACCAAATTTTCTAGATAAATGAACTAAAGTTCAACTAAAGTGGACTAAACAAGACTGGTATGAATATAACTATGATGTTTGATTGTGGTATGATTTTTATTTTATTTTTAGTTTTTTTGTGAAATGCTGTAAGCTTCACAACACAGATCTTCCAAAATTTGCCATGTGTCCGGTTTTTCACATCTGTTCTGATCTTTTTGCTACATGTGCAATATTCTCAATCTCTGCACAGATCCATTCATACCCTGCTGCTGCAAGTGCTGGCCTGATTGCAACAAAATGAAGTAGCTCTCTCTGAAGGAGGAAATTGTCTATTTTGTTGGAGACTCTTGAAAATCCAGCCTTTTTGTTATAACAGACTTCATGGTAAAACTGGAAAGTAATAATGTTGAGGATATCTGTCCCACTTTTACAGTCATATGTTGTTCAATGGAGATAATGTGAGATAGACTTTTTGCGTCTTCACCGGAACTGATCAGGACTGAAAGGACGTTATCTGATTTTTTGATGTAAAACCTACCACAGTATTTATCAGCCATTGAGGGACAATGAAAGAACAGATCTAAAGGACAGTGAGTTGAAGTGTGATTAAGATGTAAGGCCTTTGAGTTATGAAGAATGAATTTCCTGTGCCGGTAAAATGACTGCCATCACTGAGGTCTAAAGTTTTCATGCCTCCTGAACAGTGAAGTCGGTGGAATCTCAGAAGTTTCTGGCATCTCTCCGTGTTCTCCTGTCAGTCTGCGCTCAGCCTTTGCCTGTGCTTCCATTTGTCACTGTTTTATCTCCAGACAGCTGCCGTTTTCCTCTCATCCCATCATCCATCAAAAGGCCTCCACTCAAACTTTATCATCTCCCTTGTTTACTCTCACTTTTTCTCTCTCTCATGTATTCTGTGGCCCCCGTCACCCAGCTCCACAGTGAGGGCCCAGGAAAGGTGTGGCTAACGGACTGGAGGCCCCACGAGTCCCTGAGTGTCCTGAGGATTAGACCTCATTTACATAAATCTGCATAACCTCGTTAAGGCAGAGGAAGACATTGTGCACACTGTAGCCTGGGACACTTCAGAGCGAAACGGCCCATTAAGGATTGCAGTGATTATGGGATTATCACTCTTAACAACTGTTGTGGACTGAACTGGTTTGTGTTCTCAGAACTGCACCCCGTTGCCTCACTGAGTCCCGAGCCTTGAGGAGGAAGGCTTGTGATTGGAGCCAGCTGACCTTCAGATTGGTTTTGCGTCGGATTTGTTCTCAGTTATTATCTTTTTCTGCAAGGACTCCTTCAACAAAGACACGGCAGAGATGATGGGTATTTAAGCATGCAATTAATAAGTGGAGAATAAATTAAGTTATTTATGTGTATACATTAGGACCGGTTTGGGAGGTTTTGGATCTAATTGAATATTTGCAGCACATTTCACTAGCAAAGATGTGAGTTTAAAGATTTGTTGAAGGAATGAGCCGAGGGGACGGACTGGACTGACTGAGTGTGACGATGGGCTGACTGAGTGTAGGGGGTTATTCTTACAGAAACAGACTTTTCCTGAATTAATTTAGGGCCTCGCCGTTGATGGGACCTAGAACACAGAAGAGTAGATAGTTGGCCTGGCCAAACCGAAAATGAACAGAAACCAAAATTTATGATGACGCGCGACATCATTTTGACTGTTGATATTTTCAGTGTCCAAGAAGAAGTGGGGGGAAAAAATGTTTTTGTCCTTTTTTTGTCTGTGTTTAGGTAGAGTAGGGCAGAGGTTCCAAACTTTTCTATGCCATGGTCCCACAAAAGAGCATTGACCTCCGACCCTGGGCCTCCTATGAAA
The DNA here is from genome assembly GCA_903067075.1 of Micropoecilia bifurca. NCBI lineage: Eukaryota > Metazoa > Chordata > Actinopteri > Cyprinodontiformes > Poeciliidae > Micropoecilia > Micropoecilia bifurca. The sequence continues at coordinate 52 of CAEGAF010135804.1, read as the reverse complement.
AGCCACCGATAATGCTACAAGACATGCAAAACAAAAAACATAAACTTTTATA
>CAEGAF010135796.1:0-14855 GCA_903067075.1 Micropoecilia bifurca | reverse complement strand
TTGTTAATAAATCCCTTTGTCTTTTAAAACATTCACCTGGACTCTGTCAATTTTTGTGGTTGTCGCGTTACTCCCCTCCTCCTCACAAAGGGGGGGCTGTAACACTCTTAATTGCCACACAGCTCCCTGGTCCTCTCACAATGGAGAGTCAGGCCACATGGCTTAGCACTGGCTGTGCCGGATAAAAAATAATTTCCCATTTCTGTGTAGAAAAGAAATGGACAGGTACACAAAGAGAAAGGGAGAGACATGCAGATAAACAGCCAGAAAAGTGTCTGCTGGCGTACTCACAGCTGACAGTCAGAGTTCTCCTTTTCTTTATGTCACTGATATGAGAGTGAGGCTTTTTATAAGAGCGGAAAGCAATTCCAGCAGTGGCAGGCTGTGCGTTTGCTGCCTGGGACTTCAGAGGGAGTTTACTGATTTAATCCACCACTATGACACTACAAGTTATACAAGCCAACAATACAGAGCGTTTCCAGAATGTTGAGATTTTTTAAAATTTATTTATGATTATTGTGACCTAAAATTACAAGTTTTTTTCTTTCTTTCAAAAAGTTGTGCTCAAAGCTGGACATTTTTATTTAAGCTATATTTTTGCCACAACATGGTCTTACAAAAATGTTGAAATTGCTGCACTTCTCCAAAAAGGCATAATTTTAACAGTTAAAATTTAATAAATGTAATAAAATAACATTTTCAAGCACCTTCTTGAAACAGCACCCATAATACAAATAAATGTCCTGAGGAAATCATAAGGTGTAAAGGAAGAATTTCATATTGGTTAATCAAATTACCATGAACTGTATAACAGTATTTTTTGTTATTTTATTTAAAAATTCTGTAAATTCTGTAAACTGCCATGGTGAGATATTTTTTTATGTTTCAAATATAATTTGCACACAAGAGTACAATTATAATGTAAAACAGAGAATAGCTTGCTGAAATGTGTTTCAAATATATTGCTGTTTTATGTAAAGAACGTCCTCCAAGGTCGGCCCCCCTAAATTTTTAACACACCAAATCTTTGCAAAAAGTTTGGACACTCCTGCCTTAGAGGCACATCTCAGAGTATAATTTGTATTTTTTTTTCAACCAGTTACACCAGAACATCCAGTTACATCAAAGTGACCAATATCACTAGAACAACCAGGCACAGTTAAGCAACCAGTTTCCATAGAACCAGTTTCAGCAAGACTACCAGTTTTACCACAACCAGAAGAATTAGAAAATCCACAGTGGCAACCAGTACCCAAATGTTTCCATTTTGTACATTGTCTGGAAAACTGTACCTACACCCTACCTAGTCTTTTGAAAGTGGAAGTTGGTCTCCTTCATCTCCTGCTGCTCTCAGTCTTCCTCTTCCTGTTCAGTCGACTAAGTTTTGCTATCTTTTCACAATCTCTCTCACGCTATCTTTGGAGATTGTCTAATTCATCTGAAAGACTCTCCAGCTCTTTGGACCACTTTCTCAAGGCCATCCGGAACTGCTTAAGTCTTCGTTTCAGAGACTGTAGTGCCATTTCCAAACAATGCACTGCACCTTTATGTCCTTGTTTTTAAGCTGTCTTCTCAAAAGCTGCATGAAGATATATGAGCTTTTAAAATTTAGCAAATCACTGTATTTCTCCATACCTGCTTGAATTAGTTAGTGATTCAGTGGAACGTCTAAGATGTGTTGGCATATTATATCCACTTTTGTTCTTCAGTCTGAATGCAACTTAACATCTGGAACAAGTATGGAGTTAAATTTGTTTCACAATTATTCAATCAAAAAAATCAAATAAAAAAATATTCTGATCAAAACTATATTTTTGTTACTTTTTATTAGAAATCATGAATTTTGGCTGATTACGTGAAGTTATTTGCAAAACAAACTAATTTGTGCATGTCAGAAATCTTTATTAGTGATTTTCTATTATTTTTTTGGGTTGTGCTTCTCATCTAAGTTTTTGCTTGCGAATCAGACTGAGTAGGTGAAGCTTTTTAAAAGATCGGTGATCAGCCATAAAATTAGTCGGTGCAACCTTTGTATCCAATGGTCCTGGTAAGAAATAATAAAAATGTAACATGTGATGTCAGCAAGTCCCTGGGTCTGAGGAAAATGGAATGCGTGGTAGAGTTTCATAAGTGCTGTAGTTTGTTGGCTCCAATAAGCTTTGTTGCAACTGGTCTTGCACTAGTGGCAGCCACTAATTAGACAAGCCTCATATTAAAGATATGTGATTCCTGCCAGTTTCCTAAGCTCATTATTCAGGGACAGGAATGTCATAATTGGTTAAGATTATGTGGCGACGTTGGTTTTGACTGGACAAATGTAAACAAGAGCATGCATATGTGTTCATAATGGCACGTTGTCTTTAGTTGGGTGAACAAAATCCTGCCTGTACTGTTATCACTACTGTTAGATACTCTGTGTATGTTAACGTAGCTCAACAGCAAGCCAAACTCAATTTCATGAGCCAGGAAGCTGAGCGTCTTGCTCCTTAATTACGTTTTCTTGACACAATTTTGAGCAGTGGTGTGAAAAAGCTCAATGAAAGGTTGAGTGAAACTATAACAGAAAAACAAAATATGCATCAGCTCTAAATACACAGAATAAACCTCTAGTGCTGAATAGAATTAACCTTAGCTGCAGTTAAGAAACAGTCATGTAGCAACTGTTGCTATGTAAACAAAAAACATCTGGATATGGCTTTTCTAGAATAAACACATTTAGAAAACAATCTCAAAATAAACTAACAAAACATATAACACCAAACGGAACACAAATTGAACTTACAGCCATTGTTTTCGGAGGTGTAAGAAAAGATTGACAACACAGGAGGTGAAGTTCATACATTAACAGGCAGGCTTTCTCTCTGTGAACAGGTATTCCAAACTGCAACTGCCTCTGCTACCCACAGTGCACTGCTATCTCAAAATTCTCCTTCAAAATAAAACACTTCTGATATTAGGCAGAACACTGCCTAATATCAGAAGGCTGTTAGTGATCAGTAGCACTTGCTGACGTAGCAGAAAGCTGACATTTCTGTTGTTTCTCCCTACATCCACTGGGTGGCGTAGGTTGCTACAATCCATAGTAGCCACACAGGCCCATCCGCTAGAAGGAACCAAATGCACCCAGTCCCACGCTTTCATTCTATTGGCTGAGAGGTTGCCAGGCGAGGCAATCCTCTGTTTCGTAAGCGAGCAGAAAGTTCAAGCAGAGACTAAGTGTGAGTGCCAGGAGAAGTTTTAAGTACAAGCGTTACAAGTTTTGGAAAGAAACAAATGAAGTCCTACTTTCAAAATGAAAATGTAAGCAAAAGTATTAAAAGTTTTTAGAACAAAAGACATTAAATCCTGCTTTCAGACTTAACATGTGTACTATTGGATTATGGCAGAAAAATTCCCCCATACAATAGGTGAACTGAAATGTTGTGAACTATTTCCTGCACTGCTTTATAATTATAGTCTGCCTATAGTTTTAACAGGAAGTGAAGGAAGCCGTTCGGTCCGTGTTGGACACATTTTTAAATATTGGGCTATAAAAGTCTTAACAGGAGGAATGTAAAATCCCTTACTTATTAACATAATAGTTTATTTAAGTTTGTGGTTTTATGTCATGTTTTCTGAGTTATAAAATATTGCATTATTTTCCATTGCATTCCTTTCAACCTGGGCAGATACGCAGCTAAACGCCTCAAGACAGCTGGTCTCCCTTCGTCTACAGAATAATAAAGCACCAAATCTTAACACTAGGATCGGAAGATATTACGTGTTGCGCATTCACAATCTCCAAAGAAAGATTGTACCAGTAAATTAACATATAAACAATATAAATATCTCTGAAATGAGCTCAGGGCTTAAAACGGGGATTGAAAAATATTATCTTAATCCATCTGGAAATCCCTTGTGTGAAGGAAGGAATCCGGACGATTTCTTTGAGCATAAACAATAACATAACAAAAGCAGAGTGGAATCAGCATCAGCAATTGATGGCCAGCACTTTCGAAAGACAAATTACAGGGTCTGGACTGAGGCAGCTGATTATTTCATCAGTAGTTTGTTTAATCTCTGATTGGAAGCTGGTTCAGATGAAGACTGGCTGTTTTTCTTTTTTTTTTGTCTCTGGTCTTTATGAACAGTTGCAGCTTATCAAAGGAGTGGAAGGGCGTTGTAGACTGTGGCGACACATTTTGTTTTCTTCTCACTCGCGAAGGAACGCTGTGACTCTGTGTGGTTGGAAAGGGGAACACGCTGAAACCCAGAGGCAGGAATTGTGTGTGCTCTGTGCACCACAACCAGATCACTATTAATTAGCTTCAGTAAAGTTGCAGCAGACTTCCGTTTCATTTTGTTTCTTCGTCGTCTATGTCTCGTACCCCTTCCACACTGCTGTTTTAGGGACTTGAAAGGCATTTCACAGTGAGAAAATGATGGTTACTGATTTGCTTCCTTTGCGTTTAACTTTGATAAAATCTTACACTACCCCATGTAGAAGTACAGTATTTCTGCATGCTTAGGTTTCTATACCTAACTCCTAATCTTAAAGGGACACTATTCTTGTAAAAAATTGACTTTTTTAGCTTCCCTCATCAAAAATAAACCAGCAGTGTTGCTTTGATTCTTTCATATTTGAGAAGTCCTTTAATCTCCCCTGGCAACTATTGAGCTGTGCAAAATGCCTCGTAAGGCCATTCGTTATTGCTCTAAGAAGTACTGGACTACTTTGGGTCACCTGCAATGTTGAAATTCCTTTTTCAGATTATTAGTAGCGGACCCGGTCACGAAGGAATGAATGGACGCTCTGAATTTTCCCCCATAAATCTCCAGTTTCTGTAAACTCTTCACAGCAGGAGAAAATCGCAAGTGACAAATGTTCTTCAAAGAAGTGACAGGAATTGATGTTCCACAAAATCTCCTTCATTTCCACGTGTTTAGACAGATGTCACGCATTTTAAATGCAAGCATACATGTCAAGATATCAAATAAGGTCCAAGTACTTTGCAGGATTATAATACAGTCGTATGAGCATCAAGAGACAAAATGAGAGTGGGTAAATAACCGAGCTGTAAATTTAAATTCAAACAAGAAGTTTATAAGACTTAGGAATACTGGTCAATAAAACCTCAAATAATAAACAGTGGTGGAGAAAGTACTCAAAAAATTTACTTAAGTAAATGTACAAATACACAGACAAAAATGTACTCAAACTACCACATTACATTATTACTCACCCTTGCCATTGATCCTCACATATTTTCACTTGGTTTTAGATCAGTTGAACATACATGATGGTCCAAAAGACGAACGTTTTCTCCTCCATAAACTGCAGGGTCAGATGATGAACTGTTGTGTCATCAGACGAGGGGCCCTTCGTCCGCCGCTCACACTCCACCCGTTCCCATGGCAGCAGCGGGAGCCGAGCAGAAATGCATCCCTGATCTAATCAATGCATTTGTTGTAATACACTTTATTGTTTCTGCACTTTAGGCAAAGCTCAGGGGTTCAGGCAAAAGATGTTTGCTCTGATACTTGCTTGATTTATGTTGAGCGATTTAAAAAGGAATTTTGGTTTAGTTTAAATTCTGGCTGACCTTCTGAAACCGCTCAGATGCCGTCCAAACGATAATGAAAAGCTTTTCATGAATCACAACATAAGCAGACTCACAAGACTGGTGGTAAAATGGATTAAAGACGAAAAGAGAACCAATAGTGTTGGCACACATAAACACACACAGGCAAGTTCGTATTTCCTTTAGCAAACTTGTCCTCCCTGTCTCCATGCAAAACATTTGCATGATTGGTCTGAATTTCGTGGGTTGGTTTGTTCATGCTTAAAACGCCCCAACTACTCAACGTCCAGAAGTAGGTTTTCCAACCAGAGATTAGGACGGATAGTTTTGAGGAGCAAATCGTCCAAAGCCGTGAGGAAGTACGCGCTGAAATATTAAACTCCCTCCTCTCGGTTCTGGTTCGATTTACTGGGGGGAACGTTTCACAGATGCCTTTCGTAGAGGTAATTTTTCAGCCCGTTGACTATAATTCCCTCTTCCTCCGGACTTGTGAGGGACTTGAAAGGAACTCGACTCAGTGGGTCTCGTGGACTGTGAAAGGCCTTTGCAAAAACAAGAATCCGAAAAATTGCATGCACGCTCGTCAACAGTTCCAACTTTTATAAGTGAATGTTGAGTAAAAAGCTACACAAACTGCAGCCATTCACCGCTTCCCATGTCAATATATTGACGTTACTTTGACAGCGCTTATTGCTTTATCGAAATGTGTTGCCACAGAAATGCCGACGAATCAGTAAGGCAAATGAGAGAAAAGTAAATGGCATTGGCTTATCGGATTTGATCACTTAAAAAAATTAAAGACTAGACACTTTCAGACCGTGGCTTCTGACAAATGACCACAAGCACGTTTAGAAATCCTTTTTGAATAAGTGTAAAACTTGTTTGCTTATTTTTAAGAAAAAGAAAAGAATATATCTGAAATATCTGCAAAGCCTTGGACTAAAACAAAGGCGTCTGTTGGATACTATTTGAGAAATGCGTTTCTTAATCAATCAGAAATGGCAGGTTATAAAAGTGAATAACGAGATTTTCCTTTTCTTGAATTAACCTGGAAGTATTTGCTGTGACAGGTGAGTTTTATAAAGGTATTTCTTAACAAATAAAGGATCAAGCAACTAGGACTCCTAATACATTTACATTTAGCAGATACTTCCTATCCAAACTATTGACTCAGCCTCCGTTTAGCTCAAATTGGCAAAGTCTTACTCTGGTATTCCTCAACACCTTCAGCAATTCTCTTAATTATGTGCATCTACACAAAAAAATCAGCCAAATGACTCAATCTTGCGCAGAAAAATCATTAGCTGTAAAACTTTGTGACTGTTATTTTACCACCGATTTAACTTTCAACTATTCAGAATAAAAATTCTGGTTTAATGTTCGATCTAAATGTGGGGACCAGCAGTAAACTCTTTTTTTTTTTTTTTTGCATTGCAGCGACTTTTTTTCAACAGCAAACTGAAACATCAATGACAAAGACCACAATACAACGTTCTGTGGTTTAACTTTAACAGGCGACACCAAAACAAAAACGCAGAGGATTAAAGGGACAGTATTTACCTTTACATCATGTTATAATGTTATTCCCTCATCAAAACCATACCTAGAGTGTTGATGTGATTCTTTCATGCATATTTTAGAAATCCTTTAATCTCCCATGGCAACCATTCAGCTGGGCAAAAACGCCTGGGTGGATCTGGTGCTCCTTCAGACTAACCGGCAGCAATTAGCAAACACCTGGTGAAGCTGAGCTCATTACAGACCTACTTCTCTATCAGCGCTACTAAGAATAACGCTAAAGGCTTTTTAGATTATTACAATATTAAAGGCCTTTTTCAACAATGCTAAAGGCCTTATTTTTAATAAAGGCTTTTTTAAGCAATAAATGTGTTTTCAATGATGTTAGTCTTCTTTTTCACAATGTTAAAGGCTTTTTTCAAAACATTGTAGGCGTTTGCTAACAATGCTAATGTAAAAGCTTTTTGTAACGATAATGGTTTGGAAGAGAAGCAGCGTGACGTGCATCTTAAAAAGCAAGAGTTTCTTAAAGAGACAGAGACCCAATTTCAAGTAAAGCTACGCAGTCAAATATTTTTTTGAAAATGCTTGATTTATACACAATTTTTATAACAACTGAAGTTAACAAAGTTACTTGATTGTGTTCTAAAATGACACCATGTGACTGGAATATTTAATGACTTATGTGTGAGCAAAATTATTCACATGTGACTTTAATTGCGTTTCTTATTTATTTCGCAATTGAGAAATTATGTATATTTTGGACGCTTGCACATTTGGCGCACATTTGTGATGGAAACGCAGCTGGTCTTGTTTTACCAATTGTAGAATGTCTTTCTAATAAAAGCTTGATTTCCAATAGTAATATTAGGGATTAAGAAAGTACAATTCCACTGAATCTTTTTTATGATCGTTCCCATGAATCCATACTGTACTCTAATTGTCTCTTACCTGACAAGAAAGACTTTAAAGTTGACTGACATTTTAGTTTTTGATATTTTCTACCAAATTGCCTCTAGGAGCATCACAATCGTTGCAGCATCCAACCCCAGCTTGTTTCCATCTCAGTCTGCTCCAGTTTAATAGCTTTTAGGATCCCACGAGGATTCTGCTCTCCTCCAGTAGCTGACAGCCAGGAAACAAAGCAACAAAAAAAAAATAAGGCTAACAGTTTTGTGTTGATTTATTTGGAAAGCCGTGGGGAGTCTGACCAGCAGTTCACATTGAGGAAAGTGCTCAAAACTGTCCAAGAGCGTCAAAGTCGAGACGAAACACTCCCCACAGTGAATCGCTTCGAACAATACCAGTTTTTTTTTTTTTTTTTTTTAATGTTTTGTTATTTTTTGGTTTTTGGTCCCTGGTCACACAAAAAACAAAAAATCAACAACACACTGATGTCTGTGAGTTGTCTGTGTCTGTGATACGTTCTTGACTCGATTCTTGACTTCATCGTCTCTAACAGGACCTCGACTCGTAATGGGAGCTCCACCCGTTAACGTGAGGGAGGCACAAGGAGATGCAGCTGTGAGGAAAAAAAAAAAAAGGTTCTTTGGAAAATGCTCTGAATGAAAACCGCTAACACTCTCTGCTTGATATGAGTGGCAGGATGTTGGAGGCTAAACGAAACACTTCAGGTGGAAATTGGTTCTCAGATGGTGCCGGGATGAATCCCTCGCTGCGTTTATCCGTGATCCACGAGTGACTTGTGTTAAGACGCTTCTTGGTACTTGATTGTGTGTTTCTTGTTTATTTTCGTTTTCAATCTTCTTTTCCAAGTGTCTACCTCTGATTTCATTTTGGCCCCTCAGATTTTTTAGACCATAACGACCGCCGTGCGTTTCCTCAGTTTTATTTCCTGATCGCTCACGTGAAAGCCCTCCTTTTGGGAATCCTTCGTACACGCCATAAACCAGCAAACTCCCTTCATTTTTATATGCTGACAGCTTCAATCCATACTTTCCTCCCTGTTTTTTTTTTCTCTCAATCTTCTTGAGGCTCCCTTGCTCACATTTTCTTCCCCCGTTCACACGGGCTCCCTCTTTCTGTGCCATTATCATCCATCTTCTTCACCTTTGTTGTCGTGGTTGCCATTATTACTTCCATTCCATCTCCACCCCTCATCACCTCTGTGTGGAGCAACTCGAATTGCACGTTTTGTGTTCAGGCAACACAGATGTTGACCCCAGACGGCAAAAGTTTCTCGTCTGGGGAAGAAATGGTGCCAAAGTGTTCATACCCCTCGGACTGATACACATTTGATCTTATGACAAAAATAAACTTGAATGTTTTATTTGGATTGTACGCAACACATGGCAGAGTATTAATTGATCAGTCAAGTTTATTTGTTTAGAACTTTTCAGCAGCAAGGCAGTTCATGATGCTTTACATCATGAAAACATAAACGCATCGTACAGCCAACAACTGTGAAAACCACAGACATTACATTTTGTCAATTGCCATCGTCAAAAATCCTGAACACATGTCAAATTTGTTGCTGAGTGTTTCATTTACACATTCATTTACTATTATTCTGAACAGGTGTGTTTTTAGTCTTGATTTAAAGGAACTCGGAGTTTCAGCTGTTTTGCAGTTTGAAACTAAAACGGGAGATGGTTTCCAGATTTTTATTAACAATGAATCTGAACGCTGTGGCATTCGTTTCCTGTCAGCTCCTTCCTTGTTATTCCTCTGAAATATAATCAAGTTCAACCGCCTGCTTTCACAAGTGGCTGTGAATCGCTTGTGAAGGTCAACCATATTTAATTTGTGAATATGGCTGACCTGTGCGTAAAGACCAAGGAACCTGGTTGACAAGGTTAGGTTTCAAAACAATAATCAGAACTTTGAATTTCTCACAGAGCCGTTTATCTATAACCGTTAGTTGTGCAGTACACAAATCCGGTCTTTGATGAAAACTGAAAAAGAATAAATGAAAGAAGCAAGCTATTGTTGTAAGGCAGGCACAGTTTGATGAGCTAGCAAGAGGAGGACAGATCCAAGAAAGCCAAAAAAGTCCAATTTGATGTTTTCCTCCAACCTTTTACACAAAATCAACACATGGCTTTTTGGCTGTCGTGCAAAGCATTAGGGGAAGCAAAACAACTAACACTACAGACAATACAGTGTGTATTTTATACACGTCACTATGTCATGAGAGTATAACATGAGACTAACATGACATAAGCTGTAAAAAAAAAAAAAAAACTTATCTGGGTCCTTCCTGTCTATTGCTGAAATAAATCACTCAATCAACCAAGCAGAGCCAGGAAAAGGGCCTTAGTGCTGTCAATCATGCTTGTGTACTCATTACTCATAGCCTCTCACTTTCTCTCTTGCTATTCATGACATAAACAAAATGATCTGTCTTTGATCTGACCCATCAGCGATTGATTGCAACTTTTTTTTTCCTTTTCTCGAGGAACGTTTAGTTTTATTTATCCGGCGTTTTCTGTGGCACGATGGAAGAGCTGTGAACTGCACACTATAGAAAGCCCGGCTTTATTGGATGCTGTTATTGCGTCTTGAATTATATATCAGTGAATTAATTTAATGCTTAGTTTCTGTGGTTTGTATTGCTTCGGGGACACTGCACAGACATAAGATGCACTCAAGAAGATTGCGTTTGGCCGTCTCGCAGAGGTGCCACATAATCCTAATAAATCTGAAAAAGAAGGGGAAAAAATCGTTATCTACATGCAGATGCAGCTCTACTTAAAGATGAACTAGTTTGTGTTGGATTCTGCTAATGGGTTCAAGATCAGGTCAAACATTTTTGACTTTAAGTTGGAAAGAAAAGCAGATGTGCCACATAAAAGCAGAGCTTTTCCCTGGCATCATGGACAGACTGTGGGGTAGAAGCGCTGAGCTAAATGGACGCTGAGGGGAACAGCTGGAGCGGATTTTATGACCGGAGCCAGGCACGGTTTGATGAGCCAGCAAAAGGAGGACAGATCCAAAGTCACTGACGAAGTCGCAGCTGTAATCTTTCTTGAACTGGATTTTTTTTCTGTTAGACTGTCCAGGAAGCTTTCCTAATTTTCTTTACAGTTGAATTAAAGTTTAAGGGTAAGTGTGACACACAATCTTCTGGTGTTGCTCCCACACTGTGATGCTTTAACAGCTTTAGTACTTCAGTGAACATTGTCAAGGTTGAGGTGTGTTTACGTGCTTCATCCACCACTTTTGTTTGGGTGACAGTGGCAAGTTCCAGGGCTGCTGTGGCTACAATGTAGCTAACTACATTGTAGCCACATTGTGTGTGTATGTGAGTGAATGATCGAATGTAGTGTGAAGCGCTTTGGAGTCCTCTGGACTAGATAAAGCTCTATCAATGTACATCATTTGATCCAGAGCCGTGTCTTTGAGATCAGACACTGATGTTGGTCTGGATCACAAATTCTGCTTTAATTGATTGCAATTGTGTTCTGTTTAACCCTTGTGGTTAGAAATGGGGTCCAACTGACCCCACACCCGTAAAACTTGTATCGTTTGCCAGAGTCCTCCACGTTTGCGTCAGTCCTCGCATGCACAAGGGTTAAGGCTCAGTCCAAGCTGGTTTGCAGAGACTTTCAGACCAAACTTACTCAATCCTAACAACATTGACCTTGTTTTGTGCATTGGCGTAAAGTCGTAAAGACATGAAATGGCCGCAAACATTCTGAAGCATTAAGAGACTTACCTAAGGTTCTAAAAAAAAGGCCCACCACAAAATTTTCCCTCCATCTAAATTAACACTTGACAAATGACATCCTGGTAATTGCCAAACCCAGACATGCCCATTGGATTTCTTGAGAAGCGTAACTTATCATGCCAGAGAATATGTCTCCACTGCTGTGGAGGTCAGTGATGGTGTGCTTTACCCCAGTCTACAAGGACTTTGCATTGTTCTTGGTGATGTAAAACCTTGCTAGATGATGGAAACCACTTACATAAAGGTCCTTAAGCAACGTCTTTGTGGATGCGTGTTTATTGTGCATCAAGAAGTCTTGCGGCACATCTTCAGCGTCTAGCGCTGCACATTTGAAGCATTTCAAGGATTCAGTTTGCATCAACCACGTCCAACATGGCTGATGCTGGAGTTGGAAAATCAGAACTTTTGCCAATGGACACGGAGCGTCAGCCAAGCAAAATAACTAATCAAACTGGATTCGGGTGAGACGGCAATAGTGCTGAAGGCACTGATTTCCGGATTCTGTTTCAAAGTTTCTTAAAGGTTCAACGTCTTTTATTCAACCAAGAAGCTCAAGATGTTTTGTCCTTACAAGGTGCCAGGATGAAAAGCAAACTTTCTGTCAGCCTTTATATGTCAGTGACGTCAGCAAGGTTTCTGGCACCACAGTAAATTCTTGGAGATGTAGTTTGATGAATTTGTTGGATTCATTCCATTAGACGGGCCAAACACATTTTTGTCTCCAAATGTCCACTTGATCTTTAACCCTTGTGTTTGTGAGGACTGAGGCAAATGTAGAGGACTATGGCAAATGATACACGTTTTATGTATGTGGGGTTGGTTGGACCCCATTTCTACATACAAGGCTAAATATGGAACAACATATGAGTGGGTGACATTGTATACTCTGCCCTGATATAATTTCATACTGTGAATTTTACACCTTACATCACAATACTCTCACACTTTTCAAGATGGGCTTGCGTCAAATGCCATACTTTAAACATGTGACGGGACTTGCTGTTCCTAAAAATTCACTTAACTGCCTCACATTTAGGCCCATATGACATTAGCTATTTTAGATATGCCAGCAGACTGTGCCAGAATAGAAACGGCATGACAACAGTCGGATGGAAGCCGCTCACAAAAGCCACCATCCTGGGGAAATCTACATTCTCAAACCTTAAACCTGAATGTGCTCGTAGATTATCGTCAGTTTGGCGACTTGTTAATAATGTGATTAAAAAAATCAAGGCAACAAAACGTTAACATAATGTTTCATGGTCCCACAAATGATTTTATGACTCCAAGATTGAACTAATTATAGGGCATTTCAGAAGTTCAAGGTGAGGACCTAGCAGACGTCCATGTAAACTTTCCACACACTGATGAGGTTTTATTTCTGTCGGTGCAATTTGGAAAATTACGGTTTAATTCGTGTTAACAACCCTATCATCACCTTCACCATTCCAGTGTATTAATAGCGAAAAAAATCCTTGAAGGATAAGTCCAGGTTGGGTGTCAGTAGAATAAGTCTGCATCCCGGTTAGGTCTGTGAATTTTTTTTTTATTATTGGGCGTGCACTGCTTAATTGGACTCGGATCTCCCTGAAGCCTAGCTGTGTCCTTCATGCATGTCAAGGTGTCCTGGTGATCCCACAGAAGCTGTGGTGTCGCTAAGAAATATTAGATCAGGTGAAGAGGGGGAGATGCAGCTGATGGTGATGGTGGACGTTGGTGGGAAAGCATCCTGTTTGTTTTTAACGCCCTTAAAAGGATCATTTAGAATCATTGGAGCAAATTTTGGTTTGAAGGTCGAAAGCGATTAATGGCCCACCTGTGGTAAGGAACTCTCTTGGTGTCCGTTTTCAACGAGATGTTGATGCCAGAGGCTGGTGACAGGAACTAGTTGATGATGGACAGAGATTAAAGTGGACTTCTACTGTCAGAGTAGAAGTCATTTGGAGACTATGGTTTGTGCAAATCCAAGTTTATTAATGAGGCAATATTATGTGTTTTAAAGCCACATAGTGTCATTTTATAGTGCAATGTGCTGTGTTACATTTAATTGTTATAAAATGGCAATTAAATGTAAATCAAATATGACTTAAAAGAAAATTGACTTCCTAATTTAACACCTTGAAATTGGACCTCTGTCTCTTTAAGAAGCTCTGCCTTTAAGAAGCTCTGCCTGACTCAGATGACATGTTGTGTCATCACAACATGTCTCCTCTATTAACCTTCTAACAACATTTTTACCAGCATTTTGCTGAGAAGTAGCTGGTATAATGAGCTCAGTAAATGTGCAGTTCCACCAGGTGTTTGCTAATTGCAGCTGGCTAGTGTGAAGGAGCTGACTAAGGGAGCACTGTGAGGCAGAACCTCGGAAAGGAGGAAACTTCATCTCTTAAGTTGGAGCTTCATCCTCGAAGGCGGGGCTAGGTCCCCCCTAACTGTTTTGCACAGTTGGATGGTTGCCGTGAGAGATTGAAGGATTTCTCTCAAATGCAAGAAAGAATCAAGACACTCTAGGTACATTGTTGAAAAGGGAATAACGTTATAACAAAAAGTCCATTTTACATAGTAACTGTTATTATGTTTGCATTGGGAAATTATGAAAAAAATACTATTTATACATAAAATGGAAGTAGAAAGCTTGCTTTACACGTTCCCTCTTCAGTATTTGCTTCGCCTCCTTCCTCCACTTCATGGCTGCCCAATCATGGCTCCCTGCTTAAATAACCGCTCAATGCAAATGTGAGAGCTGCGTCAGAATTGATATTAAAAAAAAGCTTTTGCATAAAACGCTGTGATGTTTCACAGCGTTTTGTGAAACATCACAGCAAACATCACGATTGAAACAACTTCAATCGTGATGTTTCACGATTGAAGTTGTTTTAAGATCATCAATCAATCATTCCAATTTTTATTTGTATAGCACATTTCAGCAGCATGGCATTTCAGTGAAGGGAGAGATTTTTGAAAAAAAAAAAAAAAAAAAAAAAAAAAAAAAACTTGTGGGATAAATTAAAATAAATTTTTAAATTTTTAAAAATTAAATAAAAAAAAAAAAAAAAAAAACACCACACAAAACCAAAAAAAATTTT
>CAEGAF010135789.1:0-10861 GCA_903067075.1 Micropoecilia bifurca | reverse complement strand
TTATTATTATTATTATTATTATTATTATTATTATTATTATTATTATTATTATTATTATTATTATTATTATTATTATTGGTTTTCGGGCTCAGGAGGAGCTTCTATATGAGAAAGTTTCTGATTATACCTATCAATTACATTGTGTTTGAATGACGAATGCTGTATTATACATTTTGCCGTTTGACAGCCCAGGTTCGTGAACATAAACTTTCTATTTTATTCAGGTAAGTTGGATTTTTGCCAGATTTATCTGTAGACAGAAAAATAAACAAAACACTTGTAGACACAAGTTCTTTCAAATCTAATCCTTTCTTCTTATTTTCAAGTCTTAAGCAATCTTTGAATAAAACTAAAGGGGTTTCAGACCACTTACGAGGTACAAGGTGGCAGCTGGGTTTTTCATTTCTTTTGATATCAAAGTCCTTTTCTGCATATGTTCTGGTCGATTTGCTAGTATAATTATACTTCCCTTCACTACTTTAAGCAAAGAATTATGCAGATTTGTTTGTTTACAGGGACAGAATCTGATTTATTTTCCTAATCAGTTGCAGGGATTTATTCAGTGACTTGTACTTCAACATGAAAACATGAAGCTTGAAGGGCAGCTGCAGGTCACACTTTTAAAAAGCATATGACATGCTTTTAAAATGTTAAAATAAATTGTTGAAAATATCAATAAATTGCTGTTTGTGTCAGTATTCAATAAGCACTTCTTAAAATTAAATGATATTGAACATCTTTTCACAATAGTTAGTCCATCCAGGATTTTGTGAATGTTTGTATTTTGGGGTTTTTTGGGGGGTTTTTTGCAATCAAAATCAATAAATTTTGTTGTGTTAATTTAGAAATGTTTGTAAGGAATTTCTATGATACTTTTGCTAATGTATGATACAAAATGTGACTTTTATTACTCGCCATATCGGTCGCAGACTACAGTTTGACATCAAGTAAGGCTGAGTCACGTAAACCCAATGTTTTTGGACAATCATAAGAAACATTTCCAGTAAAAATCAGGAAAAGAATGTGGGGATCAGTTGATTTTGTATGGATTTCCATGAATTTTGCAGATTTGTGAAAAACGAGAGTGACTAATTGGTATAATTTGGAGTCTAAAGGGCCACATAAAGAGTTATTGTGGGCCAGACTTGGCCCCCGGGCCTTGAGTTTGACACATGTGCTCTGGATCACATAATATAGAAAAACAGGGTTTTAATCTGTGTACTGAATATTTGTACACAACATTTGAATGAAAAGGACCATGTGAGGTGCAGAATTGTGCTCTACTGTAATCCTATGTTTATTTCAAAGTCGTAAATTTCAGTGCTGGCAGACAAGGGTACAAAATTGTACTTTTAATGATGGTAAATAGGAAAACTTCATTTTTGTTTTGGCTGACTGAGGAGCTGGGGAGATTTTTTTTAAATCCCGTCTTGAAGGTTAATTAATGTTTCATGGTGAATTAAATTTGATTTTATTGCATGTTACGCTGTTACAAAATACAATAACTCAGCAAATACAATCCCAGTTGCAGCTTGAACTGTTCTCTGCTTAATTGTGTTACTTTTACGGTCTGGAAAAATGAATCCAGTATTGCCTGGATAAGTTCCGATTTGGCAGAAGTGTAAAAAAATAAAGATTAAATTCAGTGTTAGGATTAAATGAACCGTGAACTGAGATGGTTTGAAGCTTGTAGTCACATCTTCACCTCGTTTGAACTTAGTCCTCATGAGCCTATAGAGGTTCACAACAATATTCTCCTTAGAGGCTGAATTGTAAGCAGGGACCACAACTGAAGGCACCTCCTGGTCAGCTGATAGAAAAACCTCCACCTTTGATTTAACGCTGACCTCTAAAAGCAGAGGTTATGTTTGACCTTTATGCCGAAAACAGAATACATTTCTGTCAGTGTTGGGAAAATAGAAAGTTAAGCTCAGGAAAAAAAAAGAAGAAGAAAATAACTTTCTTCATTTTCTTTTCATCCTCCTAATAATTTTCCAGCTCGCTGCTGTCAGTATAAATAAACCTGCTTGTAAAAACTTGTTTGTGCTCAACGGTCTCAGCCACTGCTGCTGCTGCTGCTGCCAAACAGCTCAGAGCCTGTTTGCCTCTGTGACAAGGTGGCCAGTTTAGATATTACTCCCTGGTTTTCTGTGTGAAACAAAGAGAGAGCAGCAGCTCAAAGGGGCTGATAGATGCAGCCCAAACAGCCTTTACTTGGCCTCCATTTCTTATCACATGATTATTGTTTTGCTGCGTTCTCTGCACCCCGGAGTACGACTGTGGGGATCTGACAAGTTGAAAACATTTCAGGAGGCTGTCAGGAAGTTCACAGTGGGGTGCACTGATTTCAGATTGGAGGTTTCAGAGGGGTTTTGTGTGTACATCTTGTTTGTGTGTGACGCCGAGTTCAGGCTGTCGGTGGGACCGAGCTGCTCCTCCGTGTCACAAGAGCCACAATCAAGCAGGACCGGGGGGCCTCGCGCTGTCTTGGCGCCGTAACACAGAAGGCGGCTCAATGGGACGGAAGTTATTGGGGTGGGAGGGTGAAACCGATGACACGGTTTGTGACGTCGACTCGTCGTTTCGGTGTGATACGAGTGTTTTTGAGCTGAAAGGCTGCAATGCAGCTCAGCTTGACTGGGACGATTTGCTCCAGGCGGACGTGTGTGTGAGGGGCCGGCGGCGTCACACGTGGGAGGAAGGAAAACTGGTGGGTTGGAGAGGCGGGATGGGTAAACTTGAGAAGAAAAAAAGATGCTGCAGGTTCTTCTTGTGTTAATGTTTTGACTCCTAAATCTGGAAATCTTCAAAACAGAAGAATGTAATCGCTGCTGAATTATAATGGCTACTGGATCTCTTGAAGTTTTCCCACATATCATCACATTAAAACCAGGAGGTTTCTGTTTATGTTCATGGTTGTGATGGACCCACACAATGCAGCACATCAATCTGAAGTGAAGAGAAATGGTCGTTCTCATGTGACTAAGTCCCTCCTGATATGGGGTTTCTTCATACATTATCGTGCATTTAGTTCCATTTCGCATTTCTGCAGGAGAAAAGTGTCCCCACACCAAGATGCTTCCATCACCATGTTCCATGGTGAGCTCAAGTGGATTTGTATCGACAGTTTTCCCTCACATACTCGTTTCATTTTGGTTTCATCTGGGCAGAGCGTCTTCTTAAACGAGCCTATGTCTTTCTTTCCATCAAACTTTTCTTCTCACCAGTCTGCAATAAGAAAACTGATTTGTGGAGAGCACAGTTCCTATGTATCCGAGCAAAAGAGTCTCCTGTGTTTTCTGTAGGTCCTCCATGTTTACTGTGGGCCTTTAAGCTGCTTTTAATTCTGCTTTAAACTTCTCAAATGTTCTTCTCCTAAGGTGGACCTCTTATGGAAATTGGACCTAGTGGGTTTCATTCGGTGCTCTGTGAGTTACAGGGAGCAGAAGACAAACACTTAGTCACAAAAACGAAGTATTTTCATTTTTTTTAAAAATTAAAACCGTGTGTCATTTTTCTTTCACTTCCCAGTTATACTTTGTTTGATTCTGTCACTTAAAATCCCAGGAAAATGCATGTAAGTGCATTCTGCACCTCTCTTCTCCTTTTTTTAACAAAAAAAACAACAATGTTTAACTCGCATTTAAAAGAAACATTTGCATCTCTCTATCCCGTACCCCTTACACTGGAACAGAATTGACATTTTAAAGCATTTTTCAAGGTTTTTTTTTCTTTTTTCCTCCAAAAAATGTAGTCGTTGACAGACGGAGCGATGCCTTATTTACAGAAAGAATCCAAATGGTTTAATGCACTCCACAATCCTGTCATCTCCATGTTCTTTGGAATAAAACATGCTCTTGAAGATGAAGGAAACGCACAAGAACAAAATTATTCCTCAAGCTTTCCATCAAGCCTCTGCATTCATGGCAAAGTCTAAAGGGCATGTCAGTCTGGCTGCCTCTGAGAGAGATAATTATCCTTTTCCTGTCAGAGAACAACAAATGATAGCCAACTATGGGGGTGCATTTTCAGGAGCTGAAATTC
Source organism: Micropoecilia bifurca (assembly GCA_903067075.1). Taxonomy (NCBI): domain Eukaryota; kingdom Metazoa; phylum Chordata; class Actinopteri; order Cyprinodontiformes; family Poeciliidae; genus Micropoecilia; species Micropoecilia bifurca. The sequence continues at coordinate 6,817 of CAEGAF010135789.1, read as the reverse complement.
GTCAATAGGAAGAAGAAGGAGGTTTAATTTTTTTGGCAGCTGCACATCTACCTTCTTCTTCTTTTTGTGGTCATTTGTTGCTTCCACCCCCCCTTCACCCCTCTCCTCCATCCCTTCTCTCTCTTCTTGTGGACTAGCTCAGTGGCTTGCTGTTTGTTTATGTCTGCCAGCTTCTGAGGGTGTATTTATGTGCCCCTGCATTAACATACCTATTTATAGTCCTTCACTTTCTTACAGTCATCTTTTTTTTCTGTTGTGACCATTTCACAGATTATATATTGTCCAAGTAATTTCCCTTTCAGCATCTGTGTTTTTTACCTTTCAGGGAAGGCAGTGAATGGAGGGAAAATTATCACAATTACTCATATAATTGAGCCGTCTTTGTAGCAAGTGCGGCTCCAGTAGCCCCCTTTTTTCCATCAGCCCAAAATGGTTTCATTATATGGGTTTTTCATATTCCCTGACACGGGGCTCCGCTGAGGGCCTGGCGCGTGGATGAGATGCAGGATGAACAGAGCGAATCATTAAGGTCACAGTAGGAATAATTATCCCAGCTATGGAAAGAGCATCTACAGCCCCCTTTTTTCTCCCGCGGCACAAATGCAATGTCCACGGCTTTTAGTCACAAAGAACTTTGTTACAAATGGAGCTTCCACCTTCTACTTATACAAAGAAGAGAGGGGGAGAGCAAGACTTGTATCAACATGACAATTTTCCATCATTAAGACTAATGACAGGCACAGACTGTGGGGATCAAGGGGAGCACAAAAAAGGGAGCCGCATTCAGGTGTTGGCTGAGTGCTGACCTCCTTCCTGTCTTTGTTGGAGACTTAACTCTTAACAGGAAAAAAAAACTAAAAAGGGTTTCAGACTAAAGGCGCAGTGGCAGCTGAACGTCAAGCAGCCGCGCTCTCCATGGGCAAATGACTTAATTGCCGAATTTGCATGTTTTCCATTTGCTGGGGAATTAATTCAATAAGACCTACATGTAAAGATGTTTAATCAATCATTGTTTTGGTGTAATAATTCCCCCGGCTCACATTATTCCAGCAGTTACGTCACGCCGCAAAACGTTATCCCCGCTTCTCACTTATCTATAAATGCATTTCCTGCCTGAGGCGCAGATCTTCCCTCCTAACAGGTGGGATGCTGCGACATGCAGCAAGTATGAGGCGTCGCCGTGACACTAGTTTCTTTTACAGTTTAGCTGAATTAAGTAAAAGCCATATTTTTCCAAGTCCTTTCTCCTCAGCCTTCACTCAGGTAATTGGTCATTTTGCAGCCAATTTTGGGCAGCTTGGATGCTTGCTGCCATGGCCTGACCCCTGCTGCTGCTGTAATGGGGACAGCATTTCCACCAGTTCACCGGGGGCCTTTTCCACACCGCGACCCCCTTGCCTTCTGGAGAGGAGAGCGCCTCTGAACGCTGAAATGGAAAGAGAGAGAGAGAAAGAGAGAGAGAGAGAGAGAGAGAGAGAGAGAGAGAGAGAGAGAGAGAGAGAGAGAGAGAGAGAGGGAGGAAAAAAAAGGGTAGCTGAAAAGTGGCTTTGAAGTTTCACTATCGTGTCTGTCACTGTGTACTGGGTTAATCAGGAGGGTTAATCGAGATTATTTGTGTTTGCAAAAGAGGGTTTTGCTGTTAGGGATATTAGATGTGAACAGGACTTTAAATGTTATTTGCATAAAAGCAATCTGAAAATATAAGTTAACGTGCGGGCAAAAAAAAAGGAAAAAAGATGCTTCTGCTTGATCTTTCATCAATTAGGTACAACTCTGAAGTATCTGGTTGTGAGAACAACAAGCACAATGTGATGTGAAGCGGGATCCTGGTGTCACCAGTGCCTAAAAACAAACAAAAATAGCATTAATTTTCATCAAATATAAATCTTATCCTTCAATAAAGTTTAAAAGTTTTTTTTTAAAAAAACAACAGGAGAAGAAATTGGTGAACAATAATCCAGCTAGGCTTCCTTAGACAACTTTATACCAAGTGGCGTTTTTTTAAGATCAGCTCATGTTGCTATTAGAATCAAATTACACCATTTCTAATTGGATCTGAATGTGACTATGTGCCTGAATTGTTCTGACTTAATCTGAGCAGAAGCTTTCATACGTCTGCATATGAATTGGACATGTTTATAAAGCGTCTTGAGATGGCAGCTGCTGTAAAATAATTTATGTAGAAATGAATTGAAGAGAATTCAAATTCATTTTGGCTGCTAGAAGAAAGGTGATATTTCCCCATGTAAGTTTTTATGTGAAATGAGGTTTTACTTTATTTCGATTTGGATATAAATGATAGAGAATACATTTGAAATAAGTGCATAACTTTACATTTGTGCAAATAGAAATAACTGACTGCACCATTACATTGCAATATATTATAATTAAAGAGGATTTATAATTTCAAATGTAAAATTAGTAAACCTTCAAAATTACAAATAACTATACATAACATTACATAACATTATTATTATTATTATTATTATTATTATTATTATTATTATTATTATTATTAGTAGTAGTAGTAGTAGTAGTAGTAGTAGTAGTAGTAGTAGTAGTAGTAGTAGTAGTAGTAGTAGTAGTAGTAGTAGCAATAGTAGTATGTAAAATATAATTTCTGTATTTTTACAAAAGCATTTTAACCAGTGTAACAATCTTATTCCTCAGGTTCTATATTCATTTTTCTTCCTGTTTACGTATAAGCCATCAAACAAAATCAATCCACATTTTGACGCCGCATTGAGTGTGAAAATAGACCCAGAATCGAGTTAATTGTGCTGCATCTAGTTTGCGCTAACTGACGGGCGCAAATTACAGGATGGCAGGGAGAAGCAGCGGCGGAGACGGCGCAGAACAAAAGACAAATTTTCACTTGTTTGATCGGCTGCTTTAAAAAAAACACAACTAAAATAAAAATAAAAAAAAACAATAATAAACCTGAAACGCGACCTTCACGGTTTTGACATTTTATGCTGGTACATGCTCACCAAATGACGCTTGGATATGTAGCTGAGCTGATGTCCGTAATTCTATAAATAATTTTATTTGGTGGGATTTTTTTCTTTAATTTTATGTTTGCTATTTAAGGACGTTATGCTGCTTGACATTTCTGAGGCGAATTAAACCTATGATAGCGTGAATAGCAATTAAATAATAAAATACGTAAACGTGATCACGAGTTCGAATTAAAATGACATTTTCTCATTTACAAAAAAATTTAAATAAACATCTAATTTTGCTGCCCTTCACCTTCAGTGACAGTAATTAATTGTCGCGCAGACGCAGACGCTGCGGGGTGCGTAAAGGTTGCGCCTTTACGCACCGGTTTGGCACGGTGGTCCCCCATCCGGGGGTAACATTTGGTGGATAAGTGGGGAGCTGAGGTGAGCCTCCTATCACCGGACTGAAATAAAGTCAGTGACACGTTGGCCGTTTAGCCCCACCGCCCCCACCCCCGTCCTGCACCACCTCTCCCCCGTCTGTCTCTCCACCTCTGCACTAACCCCTCAGGTGAAGAGCAGCAGGTGTTAAAACACCCTCAGCCACAGAGCTACTCACTCCTAATGAGTCCTGCCTCCGCGATCCATCCATCCATCCATCCATCCATCCATCCGTGCATGAAGGACTTTATTTTTAGTGCGGCTAGTTAAGAGTCCCGCTGCAGGAAGCGCTGCTGTGGCCTGCGCTGCCCTCCTGCCGGCGAGTCAAATTATTAATGACAGTGCGGTAATATTATCACATGTCTGCCTCATTCCTAATGGCGCTTTAGGAGGCTTGAGAAAATCCATCTAGTATTAGATTATTACTTTGGGTTACTCGAAACCTTTTTGCGGAAAGGAAAAAAAAAATTGAAATAAGTGTTTTCTAGCTCCAAATTGCATCACATAAACATCTCTCATTTAGGAGTACACTTGCGCTATTATTTTACATGTTTCCTCCAAATTCCGCCTCAATTCTGCTAATGGTTTTGCTCACAGTCGTCTGTAGATACTATAATCGTGGGAAAAATAATGACAGTTATCAGTCGCACCCACCAAGTACCCATAAAAAATCTGTCCTCTGTTCTGGAAGATGATAATTATCGGTTGTACCACCATTATCATTGTCGTTGTTGATGGAGGAAATCTTGAGGCATTTTTTCGAAAGTAATTCCAGGAGAAATCACTTCAAATTGGCCTATTTTAAGAGAGAGGGGGGGAGAGATTGGGGGACACCGGGACCAAGCCTTTGGTTATAGCCTAATATTTCACAGAAATCTTTAAATCCCAAGCATCTGCAGGCATCCTGGCACATTTGTGGCGCACACAAACACACGCGCGCGCGCGCGTGTCGTGATGTCAGCCGCCCGCATTTTTTGACAAACACATTCTGCAACTTACTCATTCTGTTTGCAGTTCAATTATGCAATTACGCTGATAATCGCAGTGAGGGAATTTAACTGCCTTTAATTTGTTATTCAGGTGGAGATGATGGAGGGACCGCGGATGGAGGAGCGGCGCTGCGCCGCGGCTCTGCGCAGACCGCGGCGGAGGAGCTGCGATCTGCACGTGAATCCCGGGGAAATGAAGATCTGCTGGAGACTTTGCTCCGCTTTCATCCTGAGGAGGATCTCTGACCTCGGGTGCCGCACATCTGGTTGTTTTTTTTTCTGCGTCACGTGATTTTTTTCCTTTTTTTTTTTTTTTTTACAAAGTAAGTGGACATTCTTTGACTTTAGCAGCTGATTAATACCAGGGGCGTTGATAGAAATCAAATCGAGGGGCAGACCCAGTTTTATTCTGAGTGGGAGAAACGATCCCTTTTTGCAGAGGCTCTGCCAGAGGTTTGACCTGAATCTGAGAGGGAATCTGTGGATGGAGTTAAAGATTAGGGCGATGGCAGGGAGGCCTTCCAACTTCTGGTCAGAAATTATAACAAGGGTTTGATTGTTACAGTCTGAATATGAAGATTTGTCTTTTTCATTGATTATCTAAAAGGGAGTAAATAATGTCCAACGGGTTTTTTTAAATGAAATATAAATATGCTTTTTTTAAACTTAAATTTACAATTTTTTAATTATATTTAGCCATTTTCTAGCTTAAAAAATATTGGTTGAATGAAAACAAATTAAAATGCATATCTGACGTGGGCTTTTGAGTTTCGCTGCATATAAATTTGATATGGATCTGAAATTTATTTACATCAGATCTTGTAACTTTACGTCCAGTGTCCTTTTCCTTCCAAGCAGCTTGAACTAATGTTTTGAAGTAAATCTTTAAACATTTCTTTCTTTTTTTATGTTCTTTTTTTGTTGAAATTTAAGATAGAAGATTTAACATCACTCCCGACCTCATTAAGGGATAAAGGGTGTAAGAAAATGGATGGAGGGATGGATTTAACATCAAACCTGTGACCAGATCGCAGGACTGCCTGTGGATAAACATTAAATTATGTAAATTTACTGCTTCGTTTAAAAAAAAACCTAGATCACATAAAGTATGCACAGAAAGAGATGTAAAATAAAAGGCTGCTTTAAAATATTGGATTAGTTTAATTGCATGTAGCAGATTATTTCAAACTGTTGTGATATTTTTTGCAAACGTTTTAGGTGTCATGCACCATCACTAGGCCCAAACCTGAGCCTGCAAATCCTCGTTCCTCTGCTGCAGGTGTAACTGACACCTCGGGTTGCTCTCCGTGTTAAATACATGACTAATTACAGACCTACTTATGAAAATTGAACGCCAGTGTTATGCTAATATACGCCGTCCTCCTGATGACTCATTAGGAGCTTTAATCAAAAAGTGCTTTAATCAGACTGGTCAGCAGACAAAGCAGCTGTGACTGGGAGGAAAATGTTGTTTAACTCCACTGTAGACGCCACCATTAATACTTGTATTACTATCATAAAATAGGTTTGTAAAAAAAAAAAAAAGGTAAATCACATCTTTACATATATCTATTAAAAAAAAGATCTAAGGTTTTGTGTTTTTTTTCCCTTGACTTTGTCAGGTTCCTCGGACCCCAGCCCCAGCCTCACCAATCGGCTTCACGCTCGCACAGAGTGGACCAATCAGCGACAGCCTTCGATGAATATTCATGAGTCCGAGATTCAAACCTTTGAGCGAGTTTGTCTCGGTCCACAGCATCACTCCCAGGACTTTTTCACAGGCGCAAACGGCATTTTCTTATGAATGGAAGGAGAAAAAATCAGGCCGGCTTAAATTGGGACCCGTCCTTTCGCTGAGATCACAGAAGGAAGGGAAAACAACAAAAGCGCAGAGGAGACGGGAGGGAACCGCCAGAAGAGATGACAATGACCACGATTCCAGAAGCTCTTAATAGCCCTGCATCGGGAAAAGCCGTTTTCATGGAGTTCGGACCCCCGAGTCAACAAATGTCTCCTTCCTCCATGTCCCACGGACACTATCCCATGCACTGTTTACATTCCGCAGGTCACACGCAGCACGACAGCTACAGCCCAGCCTCGTCGTTCCCCAGGTCTCTGGGTTATCCGTACGTAAACTCCGTCGGCAGCCATCCCACCAGTCCATACCTGAGTACAGTACAGACGTACCAGAACAGCTCGGGGCTCACGCAGACGCGACTGGAGGACCCAGGTAAGCGTGCAGCGGCATCTTTTTCTCCCCCCGCCACCCTACCACCTCACCCCCCCCCCCACCCCCCCACCCCCAAAAAAAACACCTCGTTTTAATGGCGCCTTTCTCTTGCTTGTTGGATTTTTCTGCACGGACAAGCGCGGACCAGACCGGGGGGGGGGGGGGGGGGGGGGGGGGGGGGGGGGGGGGGGCGCGGGGGGGGGGGGGGCGCGGGC